>OMNN01003278.1:9180-20258 GCA_900302755.1 Chromis chromis
CCCCAACACTCACGATTCAAACCCAGCGTCAGAATCGTGTCGCGGATGGGACCTGAAACAGAGCTTGCAGGCGAGCGGCAAGGTTAAAGAGGCGAGGGTAATTGCTGTAACCTATCTGGGTGGAAAAAATGTTTGCTCGTGTTCCCAGTGTACTCTTCTCTGATGCACTTGGGCATGAAATTGTTCCCCTTTCCACCCTAGCAAGCCCCAAGCCCAAGTCCATTGCCCATCCTTAGCCAGGCAAAGTGGCCTTTCTGCATGTGTGTGTGTGTGTGCGTCTTTGCACGCCAGAGTTGTCTGTTTGCCTTCGGTCGAGCTGTGCGAGCGTTTACTTGAGTGTTTGTTGATGAGTGTGTTTGTGAGATGGGGGGGGGGAGTGGAGGTTGGGTGGGTATTGGATGTCAGCTGGCCCTCTCCATTCCTCACTGACTGACAGAATAAGTGAGCGAGCGCTGCAATGATTATGGGCTGCATAGAGAACTGCGGCAGAATGATCACTGAGCATTTCATGCTAAAATCAGAGCGAGTCAGAGAGAAACACAGAGTATGAGAGAAGCTGATTTTGAGGACTGTGGCTCAAGTGGCTTCTGGAAAGGAAACATATTAGCATATGTTCATTCATATATTGATAGAGGATTGTGTGTGTTTGCGTGTGTGGATGAGTGTGTGTTTTCAAGCCTGTCCTCTTTCATGATTGATAAATTGATGACTTTCATGATTGATGACCGTGACTCACAGCCTTTCATTACAGGGGAGTTCAACAAGTCATATAGTGAGAAAAATACGACTCCATTTTTATGCGTAAGCCGTTGAACCATGAGAAAACCACAATAGAATAAATCTAACATGCACCTTGCTGTGTTATGTGCTCAAGAAACACTGCCCAGAAGATGTGTGTTTGCACTGCAGTTGTATATTCTATAGTAATTGTCAAGGGAACTACACACACACATATATATATATATTCTCAACAGTGTTCCCATGACAGGAGAAATAATAGAGGAGGCTGGCACCCAGTTGTGAAAAACATATTCTTTTCCTCCATTGATAGGACCCTTTGTTTCCTAGAAAATATCATAAAATGACTGTTATTCATCAAGACAGAAATTGCACATCTTTACAGATTTTCCACTCTTGATGAGTGCACAAACCAGTGTTACTATAATAAGCAAAACTGTATCTCAAGAGTTCTTTTAAATGTAATTTCTGACTTAAAACGATCAATGTTGTACATTAATTATTGTTGAAGGTTACTGGGGAAGACTTCACATTTCTACTTGACAACAGTGGATTTTATTATCTGAAATGACAGCTGTAGCTGCTGGTAGCGCTTTCTAGCTCTACCTCACTGTTATAGCTGTAAAACTCAGCTTACAACTTGCTTTTTAATATTATTAAAATTGACAGCTGATTTGCTAAAAGAAATGCCCATGATAGTTACACATGCATGCAAAAGCAAAAAAACCTGAAAGTGAAGACTGTCAGCGTCCCCACCAGTTGATGTTTCATATACAGTATGTAGGGTTACCAAAAAGAATGCCCCTGAACTGAAGAACTGACCTGATTTAAATTGGGCTTCCATGTGGGGTGGGGAGAGATGATTGTGTTGTTGTGGTCAAAATACCCCTGTGTAATCAATGCGTCGAATGTCCTCCTTCAGACACTTCAGGATGTTACAGTACAATTCTGCTTTTTCGACCCTTGGAAACTAACTTTAGGTGCAAAAACAGATGAAAGTTTTTGAAACTTTCCTCCACTGTGAAAACGTATTTCTTCTCTTGAAGGTAGCCACAAACTCACCCCTTGTCACCACAGATGATCTTCCACATGAAGGTTGAATCATCCTGGCTGCTGACTGACAGTCATAGTCCATGAAGAACTGTAAATGCGTACCTGCTGGTGGTCACAAAACATGTTTAACACAGGTCTTGCTTTTGAGGCCTCAGTTACCCCTTTTCCACTGAGCTGGTTCCAGTGCTAGTTTGGAGCCAGAGCCTGACTTAGCACCAGTTCTTTGTCCACCGCATTAGCACCGGCTCCAGGTGCTAAAAACTGGTGCTTAGCAAGCACCAACTCTTTGCTGGGCCAGAGCTAAGCACAGAGTGCGTCAGGGGCTGGGGGCGGGGTTATTATGACCAACGATCAATGGTGGAAAGGGACACACTAGAGGTAATTTGTGCCCTTTTTCGCCAGGACATCCCTGGTCCGATCGCAGATGTATTGGAATGACTCCCAGGACACACACAAGTTTTGCACAAACTGTTGTGCTGAAATCCAGTACAATTGTGTCCCACCAGTAGCGCGATTGCGGATGTGCCCGAGCAACAGGCGACCTCCGCCTCGCAATCAGCCTTAAGACCATCTATAAAGATAAACATAGATAATATCATCAACTTATTCCGTTTGTTTAACTGCTATGTAATCGATGCAAGCGCAGTCGTTTTACGGTGACACAATGGCGTAGCTCCAACTTGGCTCCTTGCCAATGGAAAAGCAAACCGGTTCTTAGGAGGAATGAGATTTGAACCAACTAAGCACCAGCACCGAACTAGCACCTGGTTCTTCTTGGTGGAAAAGGGGTAAGTGTGACACGGCAACAGCGTTTAATGGGTTCTTCCAGCGCCCAGTTTCTGGTAGTTTTTGGGTATTCCTGCTGACACACAAACAAATGAAACATAATGAAAATCCAGGACTGGATCCCACACAGTCAATGTTCTCATTCTAAAAATGCGATTTTAAAATACAATTGCTGTAAACCCATAAAATAATTAAATTATTTAATAATGTACTCCTGGGCTTCAGAAGTGATGCTCGGTTACTACTGTATCCAGACCTGTAGTGCTATTTATTTAAGCACCAGAGTACACCTATGACATGCAATAAGTTATGGCTCGTTTTAATGGTTATGTAACCACAGTGAAAAGCTTCCATACATCTAACCACACAATTAAATGTTAGACTGACTTAATGAATACTTTCATCGCTTTTGAATATCATCAGCCAAACATCTGCAGCTAAGTAGTATTTAAACACCAATTTACGTAGCAGGTTGTGATTGGTTTGACATTATACAATATGGCAAAATAAACACAAGCTGTTTGTTTTGAATGACTGTATTCACTTGTGCCATGTCGCATTTGAAACATCTATTCCTAGGAAAAGTTGCAGTACAGGCAGAGGTCAAGCTCATCTAATAGGTTTCATTATGAAAACCAAGGTGAGAAAGTATTCATGTCCTGAAGCCATTGTGGAAGCAGCACAAGTAAATGCACCACTTTTACACCATCAGACTAGTGAATGATGAATGAACCCTGAAGCTGTGCTCCCTGTGCACCTTTACTAGCCAATGTTAGCTTGGTAGAAAAAAGACTTTAATTGACTTTGACGCTCAAACGCTACCAGCAGCTAAAGGGAACCTTTAAGGTGGAAGATTTTCATGCGTGTTACTTGATGCACGACTGGATGCTGCAAATCAATCAATACAAATTCGTCACCACAATTTTGAGCATTCCACCGGATTGTCACTGGATTATGGGGAAATGTTCTACTTCACACTCCAGCAGCAGCACACCTAACACTGTAGTGAACTAATATGCTCAAATTTGCAGCTTGCATTAGTGCATTTAAAAAACTTACTTTTAAACCAGGTCCTTTCAGTTTTACTGCTGTGCTTTTGCTTTTGGCGAAAAAAAAAGCAAAAAAAACTAGTATTGGTTATCACTCACTCAAGAGCATGTAGCTTGATTCATGGCAAATCCTTGAAACAAGTTGATTGATTGGATGTGAAATTATCTCTCCCCGGTGGCAAGTAAATGGAAATGACATTAGAAGACTTGATGCCAGATTAAATGACTTGTTAAACTGGATGTTTTTATGGCCCAGGCATGGCTTCTCCATCCTGCCTGCGCCACAAGAGGGATGTGCTTCACCTGAACGTGATCACAGGATGGGGGAATGGGGTGTGGGTGGAGGGGCATGAATAAAGGAGGCTGGGATGACAGGCTAATGGAGTGGATGAGCAAGTGCGTCAATGACTCAGGATGAAGGGGTGGTAGTCATTTGATGAATGGATGATTGAAGGGGGCGCAGTGGGAGGAAGAGAGATATGAAATGATACAGAGGAGTAGTCTTTAAATGCTACATCATGTGGTGGCTATTCATTTCATTTACCTCCTGTTCTCTAATCAAGGTGCACCATTTTTTATTTAAAAAAGTGCGTCTTCCTCCTTTTTTTTCCAGCTTCAGTTCTTACACTCACCCCTTCCCTCGTCTCCTTCTTTTCTGACCTCTTTCTCCCGCCTTCTGTCTTATTCTCCACATTTCTTTGGGCTTTCATTTCTCACTTCACATCCCGCCCCTTTGATGCTCCCTCCTTCCTTCCTCTCTCCTCCTTCTTTTCTCCTCTCATCCTCTCGTTCCTTCCACTCCTCCCCCCTATCTCATCTTCAGCCTATTTCCCTAATGCCCTCTTAATATCTGCCTCCATCGCTTCTTGCCCGCCTTCATTTTCTGGACATTGTCTCCTATTTTTATTTCGCTACATTTGTCTAACCTCCCTGCTATACTGGCTGTCATGCTTAATTCCTCCTCGTCCTCTGTCCTCATCTCCTTGTGACCTCTGTCTCTCTGCCTCCATATCACCACCACCCCTCACCATCAGTAACGTTTCTGCCTCCCCATCACTTACCCCTCTGCATGTTTTCCTTCCTCTTTTACACAGAGCAGTCCCCTGCCTCCTCTCTACATCCCTCTCCGTCTCTTGTAAGCGGGGGCAGGTGGCGGTGCGTGTACATGCTTTCAGTGGGACATGCCTGTGCTCAGATTTAAATAGATAATGGCAGAGCCCTAGTGCTTGTTGGGCCCTCTGAATAATGCAGGAGATCCTGAAGGCATTGTTGCCAGGCATCACTGATGGTGACATGCATACGCCAGCTCACAAGCTTGCAATATTGATATCAAGAGAGGGGTAGGGACTCAGTAGCAGTTATCTTTATCTTTTTCCTCCAATTAGCCAGCTTTGTTCTTTATAGTTGACTCTCATAGTGAAGCTGAAGGGACTTCCCTTTCAAGAAAAACGGCAGTTGTTTTGGCAAATGGTTAATCATGGCGCAGCTTTCTCTACATTCTGGTGACAAAGACTTTAAGCAGCTGTGGGAATTGTGACTCTTGTCCATCAGGAGCAAGGGGGGGAAGCAGCGTGACATTGTACAGAGCTACAAAGTGTGCAGAGGAAAGAGGTCAGCTTGCTTCAACAAAAAGTAAGACATTGACACCTAAAACTTTTCCATTTTTTGCAAGCAGTCAGTGTTGGCTCCTTTGGGCTATTTTCTTCCCTACCTTAACCAAGCAGTTATTTTTCAGTGTTTACAATGAACGGTAATTGCTTTGTTTTTCAGCAGTGGTTCGAAATCGCTCTGGAAGACAATGACAAATGAATGAATAATAGATTTCTAGAAACATCAAGAAATTCTTACGTGTCCATTTAAGAGGCATAAGTTATTGTAACTACATCAATCTCCTGATATCAATTCCAATCTCTCATTAACTCAGGGAATCTTAACGCCACTGCTCTGTTTTTCATGTATTTAAAGGGTTTAGTATTTAAAATCAGCATACCCCCATGCTACCTCATTGTCACCTGTTTGAACCAGTTGGTCAGATGGGGCTTTGGTGTGTGGAGTTTGCATGTTCTCTTTGCGCCTACATGGGTTTTGTCCCGGTGTTCTTGTTTCCTCCCACAGTCCAAAGACATGCTGAGGTTAACTGGTGATTCTAAATTGGCCGTAAGTGTGAATGTGAGCGTGAATGGTTGTCTGTCTCTCTGTATTAGCCCTGTGATGGACTGGTGATGTGTCCTGGGTGTACCCTGCCTCTCGCCTAATCTCAGCAGTTCCAGCCCCCTGCAACTGTCTGCAGGATAAATCAGGTATAGCTAATGGATGGATGAAGGTGAACAACTGTTTGTGTTCCATTTTTCATTCATTCGCTTCTTTTAGCTGTTTTGTTTCCCAACCATAACCAAGTAGTTATTATCTAAACCTTGACCAAACCCCGACCATAGCATTGTCCTGTCGGAAAATATTTTATTTTGCAGCAGTGATGTGAAATGTTCCTGTGAGGCAATAACAAATGAATTAATCTTTCTGATAATATTGACACTTACCACTGTGGCCTGCTGGTCACCAGGATTCTTTGTGTTTGGAGTTTATATGCTCTTCCTTCTCCTGTGTGGTTTTTTTCGTAGAACTCTGGCTGTCAAAAAACATGCATGGTGGGTTAATTAGTGATTTTAAATTGACTGTAGGTGTGAGTGTGAGCCATAACCCTCAGCTCTTGATGGACTGACGACCTGTCAAAGGTGTACCCCGCCTCTCGTCCTGTATCAGCTGGGATGGACTCCATGCCCTCTGTGACCCATGGAGCAAATTACACCAGTATAATTGTTGGTTCTCTGTAAGGTGACGTGAGGCCATGGATTTGCATTGCAATTACCTGCTGTCACGGAAAGACTGTGACTGTGTCAGTGTCAGTACAATATTCAGTGCTTCTGATATCAAACTGTATTTTATATGGTCAATTCATGCGAGTATGAGTGCACATTAATTACTGTTGGTATATCAAATTGGGAATTACTTATTCGGATCATTTTTGTGCATGATTTGAGTCGTGAAATGCTGCAGGTACATGCTATGATGCTGGTTTGGAGTACTGGCGACGTTAGCGGAGGGGGAGCCACACACTCCGTCTTTCTAAAGCCATAACTCAGTCAATTCTTGAATCAGTGTGACTTACATTTTGCAGGAATAGTATTTCCTTAGTGTATTGTGGATAAACATCCATAAATCAGGTTTATCTGTAAATCCATAGCTCACAGAAGGGAAAAGACTCCACACAGTCCGGCCACTGTGGCGAGTTTTTATTCCATACCCTAGTTCTGGGCGCACTTACCTATTCAATGCCTGTTAAATGACACTGTCATCTGATCTCATGTCATGCCCTTATGAAACACCGTCATAGGGATGATATTTCAGCTCTGTCTATTCCTCACAAGCCACTGCACTGATGACTATCAGTGATATTCAGTCTGTCATGATCATTACTTCTCATCTCATCAGGGCTATCAGAATATCCCGTCATGATTTGTAAAGCCTCTTGTCAGTTAAGGGAGTGAAAGAAACTTGACTTTAGGGGGATTTATTAGCCTGGCTGTCAGCTGGGAAGAAACTGACTTTCTGGGCTTTTTCGAGCATTTCAAGGTTTTGGGGACAGTGTAGCAGAAAAAGAAGAGGGGTCATGTAAAAGAAGGAATGAGTGGAGCTGTAAAAAAAAACCAAGTAAACTATGCCCCTTTGTCTCCTGGTATCCTTGCTGCCAGCAATGCACTGGTGCTTGAGGAAAGAAGGCGAAAAGAAGACAGAGAGTTGTTTTTGTGATCTCATCTTGTTATTTTCTCTCTGGCTTGTTATTCACCACTTTTTCTGTAAAGCCTTCTCCTGGAGGGCGCTTCTTACTTTTCAAGAATACAGGGTTCGGTCCCTCAGGGGGGCATTTTAGGGAGCTGTTTGTGTGTGGCTGCCTCCAACTGTCTGTCAGAGAGGGAAAAGGAGGGAAAGGAGGGTGAGATGGAAATGGAGGAAAGGAAGGACTAGACAGTGTTTGATCAGTGGGGTGCTGAGTCACACTGGGATGTGATGGAGAGATTGGTGCTTTGTGGTGGAGGAGAGGGAACAGAGGGAAAGAGAGAAGAAGACAAAGAGACAGACTAAATGAGAGTTTTGAGAAGTCTCAGCGGTCTCCCTCTGCCTTCTAGGTGTCTTTTGCACTCTCATATGCACAGTATCTGGAGCCTTTTCTCTCTCTCCTTCTCCCCTCTCCGCCTGCCTCTCTCGGTCTCTGTGGGGGTCTACCTTTGAGTCCATGTGTAATCTGTAAGGTAGATGAAGCAAAAATCCTGTCATATATTTTGCCATCCATCAGGGGTGTGATACAGTGTGCGCGAGAGTGTCAGCTGTCAGCGGTGTTCTCGCCAGAAGCTGACAAATGAGGGGCCCTAAAAGCTCCACTTTTTACACCTCCAACAATGCTGAGCCTCCTCTGGGGGGGATGTTGTGCATGTATTGTGCCGGGGTTCATTGCAATGTTACATGTGCTCGCTGTGCATGACACCAGAAATACATTCAAATTTATGTGCAGCTTATACTCTGTAGCAGCTCCAAGCTGCAATTTTGTCAAAGTGTAAGT
Source organism: Chromis chromis (assembly GCA_900302755.1). Taxonomy (NCBI): domain Eukaryota; kingdom Metazoa; phylum Chordata; class Actinopteri; family Pomacentridae; genus Chromis; species Chromis chromis. Next base: position 17,422 of record OMNN01003278.1, read on the forward strand.
GGTGATGTGGTGATTTTCTTTGCATTTTGAAAGGCTGGTAATTGCACATACCAAAATTTTAAGGTGAGACACTACAGGCAAAGGTACTGGTCAATTTCTTTTTTTTTTTGAAAGATTTCGGTATATTTAGCTTTCATAACATGTCTTCTGTCAGACTAATGGGAAGAAAACATCCAAAATACACTATTATTTTTCCACTAACTACTATTACTACTATTTCTCTCTTTCATTTTTGCAAATTAGTGCATATTTAATTAGATAATATCTTCTTTGCATTTTCAAGCTGACAATTTCAGAAATCTTGTATAACAAAAAATTATTGTCTTAATGAAAGTAATCAACTAAAATGATTCTCTATAATGAAATTCAAATACCATTAACATCATTTACATTTTTATAGAACATTTTATTCCTTAAAACATAGAGAACATTCATTGTTTTTGGGCTGGACTGGTTAAAGCAGATATCTAAAATCCCCTCTGTAAACTATGTCAACAAAATGAAACAAGAATTTTGAACCGGGCTTTATCCAAAGCTCAGATTCATGTCCCCAATTCATGGTGTTATCTGTTAGTTTACCCTATTAACCTGCAGTGTGTCTACTTGAACTCAATATGGTTGACAAACATGTTTAAAATAGGACATTTTAAATTGGTTGAATATGGTCAGCCAAACCAAATGTTTAATCTTGTTGCACAACAGTTACAATTGGCTCAGACTAATCTGCAGCTTTACCTAGTGATTATGTGACCATTAGTTGAGACACTGTAATATTGACAAATGTAGCTTCATGTTGTCATCTTAAGCTGCAAAGAAATATGGCATTAGCTGACACCACATTACAATAACAGCTTGCCCAGTGTGACTCACTCTGCGACAGATTTTCTTTTTCATTATTTTTTATTAGGCTTAATACTAATTTGAGCCTATTTATTTGAGTTCCAGGCCGAGAGAATCTATTTAAATTGTGATTTTCATTTTGAATAAGTAATTGAACTGTTGCGGTAAAACACGTCTTTTGTGCAGACCCCAGATAAAACCCCAATTTTGTCATTTATACCTCTCCCAAAGTAAAAAAATTGAACTCTGCATTATGCCATTAAGAGAGCAATTCTCATTTCCAGTCGGGGCCAGTTTGGGTTAAATGTGCTTCTTCTGGAGGAGGGCCAGAGGCAGCAGCCAGTGCCAGTAAGAGAGCAGGAGAGGCCCACAGCTGTCACACAGCGGTGACCTGACTGCATACGGGGGAACAAAGGTCCTGCCGCTCGACATGATACTGCAGGGACCCTGACCTCTGTCTGGGATGTGACGGCTACAGCTAATGAGGAAACACACTGAATATAAATGCAGGCAGAAGTGGTCAGAATTTAAGATGAATTTATTTCTTTGTTTTGACGGAGATAAAGAAATATTAGCGGTAGCCGCACTATTAATTTTACAAGTAGCAAGCACAATACAGGTTGTGTAACGTGCAGTAGAAGTTCTGTACTGCAGGTTTAATACTATACAGATGACTCCTCGCTGTGCAAACATTGGCAGGAAATGCAGTGACACCAGCGAGTGCATAAACAGATAAGAGACAAGCTCCACGGGGGGGTTGGACACACTCGCAAGATGCATACACAAATACACACACTAACACACACTCCTGCCAGTATGACAGTCAGTTGCTTTGCTGGATTACTGTAGGTCTGCAGGACTGTGGCCATTAGAAGCTGAACACAGTCAGAGTTCTGGTACCTACAGCACCCACTAATGGAATACCTTCCCCCATCGCTCTGTGCGTGCCTGCGTGCATGTGTGTGTGTGTGTGTCTGTGCATCTCAGTGGGCTGTTACCATAGAGAAGAACAGTAATTTCATGTATATGTGCACATACATTAACCCCATGCCTGTAAATGCATGGTTGCATGTATTCCCCCCTCCATTCCTGTCAAGCTACTCGCCTCATCCCTCGGCTGGTCAGCTGATTTGCTTTGCTGAAGGAAGTTTGGCACCCTGCTCTCTCACAATGACCTCTGTTGGTTCAGTCTTGTACAGTGAGATACAGTGACTTAATGGCCTAATAGAAGACTGCTGCCAAAACAGTTAGCACATTTTCAGAAAATTAATCAGCAATTTTGACAGTCAGCTAATCTTTTAAGTCATGTATCGAGAAAAACAAATACATTCTCAACTGTGATTTCAATGATTGCTTATTAAATAACTTTTGTGCCAGTTTGGGGATTTGAAATTTGCTGGACTTTTTACAATATTTTGACATTTTATACACTACGTGACGACTCATTATTGCATCCCTAATAGAAACTGTTGTTTGAATAAGTGGGAAAATAATGTGTGAAAAGCCATCCTGAGCTGATAAGAGAGCCTTTTGGTCCAATTTGCACAGTATTTGGATGCTTAAACGCTGATTGCGCTCTGTGTTACATGTTGAAAGCACTTTATTACCTCAGATATGGTTTATGCACGGAAAGCATCAGTATGTTGGGAAACCATGACCCTTTCATCATTCAGTTCCTTTTCAAAAGGCAGTTCAACAAACACTCTTGAAATTGCTGGGTGTGCAGAGGTTAAATAGTCTTTATTGTGCTCTGTGTTGGATTTGACAGAAAGCAACCAGGAATTGTTAGAGAGATTGGGTTGTGTTTTTGCTGTGTGTGTGTGTGTGTGTGTGTGTGTGTGTGCGTGTGTATGTGTGTGTGTGTGTGTGTGTGTGTGTGTGTGTGTGTGTGTGTGTGTGTGTGTGTGTGTGTGTGTGTGCGTGTGTATGTGTGTGTGTGTGTGTGTGTGTATTAAAACCCAGATGTTCCACAGATCCTCCATGTTGTTGTAGATGTA
>OMNN01003280.1:14274-41662 GCA_900302755.1 Chromis chromis
AAAAAAACAATGTAAATAAATAAAAATGCATTAGTAGCTGTAACATTGATGGCAGTGTATATATGCATAATCACAGTATCATTACTGTTATAAACACTCTCAACTTTTGTAAACTGATTATTTTATAATGCACAAACAAGTATATTTTTCTGCTACTACACATCATGTTTAATCACATCGTGTTGAATGAGCCAAGTTCAAGTCATGCAGACCTTGGTATGGTAACATACCAACATTAAGCCTCTAAATTAGCAACACTGCATGCCTGAGTGCTGCAGATAGTTTAAATGATATTCCTTTTTAAATCCCAATTGGAGTCGATCCATTTTCCACATCACAAAGAAAATCTGAATTTGTTCTCGCCAAATCAGATAAAAATAACAAAACTTTGTATCTTGTAAATGTACAATATTTCCTCCACCATTTGTTAAAATAAGTGAAAATGTACATCATTACTTTGCTGGATAGTAAATGGCGAATGTTACATTACAATCTAAATTTTAAACATGCATAAAATACATGTGCCTTTACAATAAAAGTCTGATGCAGTATTAGATTAAGTAGTTGTCTTGATTTGGTTATATCAAATATATATTCTTGTAAAAATTCAGCTTATATGCTAGATATTTTTTTTATAAAGAGTAAATTTGCTTTTCTTTTTTACTGGTTATTACTCTTTTACATGTATAATCTAGTATAGCACCTGCAACTAATTAGTATTACTACTGTTTTACATAAATGCAGAAGGTGAAAACTGTCCTTAAGAGTATCTTTAAACCACACTATCATTACTCATACAAACATACCTTTTTTATCTCTGCAGAAAACCCAGTTGATGTGATCAGTCTCTGTCTTTAAATGAGAAGAAGAAAAGTCAAGACAAATTTAATGGCTCCTATTGCCCTCTGTGACTGGTCAACCAAAATAGCCTCCTCTGTCCTGACAGCCAGTATACTGTATATCACTACACTTGTTTCCCCCAATAGCAGGTTTACCACAGCAGTATACTCAACCATATGTTCAACACTGAGTCATTATCATCTATTCTGTCTGTGAATCTAACACTTCATGATTAGTGGGAAAAGATAGATCAAAGCTAAATATCAAATCTAGATATCTATATAAAAAAGAGAGAGACGATACAGGTATATGATCTCAGTTGTTTAATCAGCATCACATGTATTACATATAGTGAGACAGCGCCATCATCTGTGTAATACAAGAACTGCACTTTGAAAGACAAAATCATGAAGCTGATCAGGCTTTTCTTTAGCTCAGTATTAATATGCAAAGAGTACAGTATGATATACAATTCATGTTATTGCATTCATGGCATACGGTTATATTTCTTTAACGTGTTATCTCATGATTAAAAGTAATTTAAAACCAGTTTTAATTCATGCTGAAATGGAATCCTTTCTCAATTTTGACCAAAAAAGATATGATGGTTAGTCAGATTTAATTTTAAAAAAACTTGGGCTTGAACATTAAAAACTAAAGGTTTATTTTGCGAAGATGACATGTTGCTAACATAACCTCTTTAACATGAGCACCTTCTTACTGTCCAGCATTAAACAGCTTCTTTCTGCCCTCCATGCCAGACATGGCCTCCACGTTCTTACGCCAGTCTGTCACCTCTTCCCTCTGTGGGACAAAAACATGTATAAATATATACATCGATTGTAAACCGTTTTTAATCAAGGTTTTTTTGTGTGTGCAGATATTACAAATTTTACCTTTTCTTCATCTTTCTTCACTGTCTTAAGGTTGACTTTGAAGTCAGCCTTCATGAGTTTGGTGCTGTCGGTGTATGCACCCAGCATGTCATCTGTTGTTTTCTTCACCCTCTTCAGGCTGGGCCTCTTTACACCCTTCAGATCAATGATCTTCTGATTCAGAGTCTGGATCTGTGCAACAAACATCACAGTTGAACTACAGCAGCCAGATCAGTAAATGTGACAGGTGTCATTAATCTCTGATTTTCTTTTCATTTTCTGTACCTCCATATCATTTTTGACTACTTTAAGCTCCATATCATAACGTGCTTCATCTACAACATCAATCTTCCGATGTAATTCTTTGCAAAGGTCCTGTAAGAGAGAAAAAGAAAGCAGTCAAAACAATGCAAAATAACAACTAGCAAATGAGCAGGATTTGCTGTGGCAGTACCTGGAGCTCCTGGACTGACAGACCTGATAGCATCAGCGGTGGGAAGCTCTCATTTACAACTCTTGCTTTCTCTTGCTTTTTCTCCTCGCTTTCAGCCACGAGCATAGAAGCTGCCTTCTTCAGCAGTTTAGACTGAAAGACAGTGAGATCTTAATGAAGCTCTGATAAATACTAAAACTGTGTTCAATCACAGTTTGTTAAACACTGTTCACATATGGCCTACCTTCAAGTGCAGTCGGCGAGTGGCTGAATATTTTTGCTTTCTCTGCGACAAAGAGCAAAGCACATTTATACATAAAATGTAGCTATCAGTGTAGGTCACGTGAAAGTTCTGCCTCAGTAATGATGATAGATTATCTATCAATCAATCAATCAATCAGACTTTATTTATATAGCACTTTTCATACAAACAAAATGCAACACAAACTGCTTTACAAATAACAGAACTAACAATGCAATAAACCAGTACAAACAACCCCCACTCCTACCACATGGTTAATAATTGTGTTAAAGACATTTTGACTCACCGGTCTTCATCAGCACGTGACATGAAAAGCAGACACAAAAGAACAATGTTTTTTAATAATTATCCATGGGAAATAGTGAATAAAGGCTTCCAAAACTTGTTGGTGCTAATACACATAAAAAAGGAGGAGAGCTGTCAAATGTACACAGGTTACATTTTTTCTCCTGTCTGGACTGGATGGTTCCCTCCTTCTTAATATTTAATGTCTGTACAGAATAGTGGTCACTTTAAAAGACTAATACTCACCCCTCAGACATGGCTGCAGCTTATAGAACCTTTTGGAACAGAAAGAAACCATTTTAAGTTCACAACATATAGGTGAATACATATTGTATCACACAGAGTGATACACCTAAATTATTATTCAAGCAAAAAGTCTAACCTGCCAAGTTTTCTGTTTAAAAACTGTTTAAATGTGATGATTGGTTACTTCCTGATGTCATACGAGAGTGTAAGCTGAATGTGTTTTTGTGGTTTAGACTGATGGTCAAATAAAACATGCTATTTAAATGCATAGTCCTGAACTTTAGGAAGTTATAATGGGAACTGTTCAGGTTTTTTCTTATAGTTAAGCACTTAATCAATGAATCAAGAAATGAATCTACAGAATAATCAATAATGAAAATAGCCATTAGATGCAGCCCTGCTATTTTCTGTTGTTAATGTGATTGATGCATCCAATATAAATAATTGTTTAAGAAATTAATTTAGTCCAGTTGTCCTCAGAGACATTCAGATGCATTTGAGTTTTCTTTCAGGACCACATAATTCTTCTGTTGTTTAATAGGCCTGACTTGGAGCCTGTTGCAAAGCTATTTTTGGCCACATTGCCCCCATGCTTTGCAGTGTCCCATCAGCTGCTGTGGCCTTGATAATACCAGAGAAAGCCAAGCTGCATAAAAGGTTGGCAGCCAAGAGAGGAGGAACATCAAACCTGTGGAGACCATGAGAGCAGTTTAAGCAGCACAGCTCTCCATGCAGATCCTTTAGGTTTCATGTTGTTCCTTGTTTTCTATCCTACGAGGCTGTATATTGAATTTATCTGTGATCAGCACATAAAGTTCCAGATTAGCTGGCTAAAATAAATATGAACGTTAACTTAGCTACATAATATTTGCTTCATATCTCCCTGTTTGTCTTTATATCATTTATTTGCATCATTAGTTTCAAAACTGCATTACGTCACATATTTAATTAATTCAACCATGGTGTTATAAATTTACAAACAGACAAAGGTGACAGAGCAAGATAAAAGCATGTCCATGCTTCTGACACAACACGATAAGTATGCAATTTTAAGTTATGCTACTCTGACAGAGGGTGAAAGTCAAAGTAAATAATCAAAGCAGTGGACGACTTTAGGAAGCCTGCAGTCTTGCCCTTATACTCAGAAGGTTGCCAGTTCATACGAGCTAACCATCATCACTTATCACATCGGCTTTGACCACAACGATGGGTCAAACGTGCCGTTACCAGTGCCAATACTTTATTACGCCGTTTAAGCCTCAGGTTACATTTCCTCACTTAGACGATGAAGAGATCATTTAAGAAGCTTGAGGTGTCGTGGAAGTCAAAGCCAGACTGGCATGTTCAGAAAGTTGCTTTAAGACCTTGACAAAAGTGGTGACATAGCTAGGATTCCCTCGCATAAATACCAGCTACAGTATCTGTGTCAGGGGCACGCAGATATGCAGTCTTTACTACTCCCTTCATTAAAGCCGGACTCGACTTGACCCAGACTTGACTTGGCTGAAGATACAGGTACTTGGATATCTGGGCTGTTGTCACCGAAGCAGAGAAGGTGATCCACTAGTCTCCTAATCTCGTAATGTCAGGTTATTCAGTCCCATTTAATGTCTATAATAAATCTGACTGACTTTTATGTTCTAATAAATAGCAGGTTAGTTATTGTATAAAACTTACCTTGAAGGTGAGAGGAGACCAGACAGGGCAGCAGTGAGTCAGGAAAAGGAAAAACACTTTATGGTTATTAGTGAAAGATTTATGCATTCAAAGTATCATGTGAATGGCTCGCTAAAATAGACCCCTTGTCCACCTGACAATTGTTACATCATAACGTACAATCCCCCTTTTTGATTTGTCCTCAACCCGTGGCCCATTTATTTCATGCGATTGTATTGCACAAGGGCACACCTCACACGCCCCTCACCTAACTGACAGCTGAGCTATCCTCTGTATGGATGCCAGGCGCTCAGAGCGTATTTGCTTTTAAAATTTATGCCGTGGTGTGTGCTCATTGTGTACTGGCAGAAGATAACATGAAAGACCAATTGCTTTAAAGGTGCCTTTCAGTGTCAGGTTTAAAAGTTGATAGGCTGGACTTCATTACGTCTAATTAGATGTTTTTTTTTTAAACTATACAACTGGAAGTTGTCATGCACAGTGGTGCTTTGACCTAAATCTGCACGCAAACATGTTTTGGCAATGGATTTAAATTCAGGGGATTCCCAAAGTCAATAGGATTCATTGAACTGACCATGAATTTGTCTACAGAGTTTCATTGCAACCCTTCCAATACCTGAGACATTCAGTCTGGACCAAAGTGATGTACAGCTTCTTAAAGTCAAGTGACTGGCAAAAAAAAATGAACAGTGACTCTACAGCTTTAAAACCACCCAGTATTAAAAATCTGCTAAAACAGACTGTAATTTATAGAATCTACACATACACTTAACACATGCTTCATAATACACAATGTAATGTTGTTATAAGTAAATATTTGAGAAGTGTTTGGTTTATGTATTTCTCAATGAATATAACTTGTCTTATAGAGCATCTGTAACTGGTGCATAAACAAATGCTTGATATGTGGTGCAACATGTAACTACACACACGACTGAGTGTTTACAGTGGGACATAAAGGATGGGGGAGTATTTAAGGAGGGGTGTTATACATAGAAAACAAGTTATGTCTGCTTCCACCTGCATTATACGGTGTTAAAAACAATTTATTAGTCATTCTTATATATATAGTAAAGGGCACACAGGGATTTATTAAAGTGTTAGCAAAAATCCTCTTGTCAAAATCCTGAACACAGCATGTCACATCACAGCTGAGAGCAGCTGTACTGAATAAAAGTATATTTTTATGTTTGGATCAAGATGCCACTTTGGATTCTGAATCATAATTGCCATGACACCACTCTCTCACAGAGGAGGGATCAAATACAACCGCTACAGTCTATTCTGGTCAGATTTCAGTCGCACATGACAATCTGTCTGTCTGTCTGTCTGTCTGTCTTCGTGTTATGCAAACTGATACAGTTGAACTTAGTGTTCAGTAGGAGACACGGTAACTCTGAGACAATGCGACAGGAGTTAACACATAGCCACAGCTACAGTCCTATCCCTTACAATAATCCCTGGTAACCAAGCAGTGAATAGCTGGAGGTTTACTGGTCAAAATCCTGGGCGGTGTGTTGGCTTTGTGTGCTGATCCTCTGAACTCAGATGTTTGGGTATCTTTATATTTAGCTAATATTGCCTGGGGTCATGCTAAATGTGAAAACATGGTTTAGGATGTGTTCGGTTTGACCTACATAGGTTTATGAAGCTGATGTGTAGTCAAATCGTCCTTGTTGACGTTCTGCTGGAGATCTTAATATTCTAATTTTCTTTCGTTTTTTGTCTAACAAATCAAAAAATGCCTTGAAAAAGCCTACAAATAAATTCTGGTGTTTTTTGTTTGTTTTGCTTAACTCTATTTACAATGGGATTCATTTTCTTGGACTGTAAACCCGTTTCAAGCCACCAAACTACTATTTACACAAAGTGGATGTTTCCGTGTGGTAAATTTGGCCACTGCTGCCCCCTAGTGACAGTTTGAGGCTTTGATGAGTAGTTTTGCTGCTGTCACATACTTGCATATGGAAAATAAACAAGACAGCGGTTTTTCAGTCTCTGCAAAGTTCTCCATGACAATGGAAACTACAGACCACATATGCTAACAGCCTCCTTCCTGTGCATTCAGATGTGAACACCTGATAAAAATTACACAAATCACACTGACTGAAATCATATCACAGCGAGCTTTCTCTGTGTTTGCTCGTGCAAACTAGTGAGCTGTCTTTCTAAGTGATTTGATTAGTTTCTTTTTATTTTCTTCTTGTTTGTTTTTCCATGTGTACTGTGAAGCTACTTGACCTGCACTAGTATGATCCTTTTTCCTTTTTTCTGTTTTTGTTTGACTGCTGTACTCACAGCGTCGTCTTCTCTGAGGATTCTGGACAAGCGCCTGGACTGCAAACAACCGGTAAGGACTTAGTTATTGCAAGTAAATAAAAAAAACAGCTTCGTAAAAGTTCATGGATGGTGATTTACAGTCTGAGCTTCATGAAGTCACGTTCTGTGTGTTTGGTTGTATTTTGTTTTTTTCCCAGGGTCTTGACCACTGCAAAATTAGTAAGTATCTTTTCTGTCAATTCTGAATAAAGTTCACAGACTTACTTTACAGATAGAGAGGAATTCGATCAATGTGTTGAGCATGGCAGTATTTTATAGTCTGTTTCTTTGTATTCAACTGTTTTTATTCTAAACCTAATAGAGATTTGGTGTTATTCTAAGCAAGGTTAAATGATTTGAGTGTGAATATATAATCTGACATTTGTGTGATTCATCTTCACACATACATAGGCAGCAATGGACAGAGTAATTGTTTTACTTTAGTATTAAAATATTAACTTGGAGATGTACCTAAACTGCCAAAAGTAAAGTGACTCATTGTGCAGAATGTCCTGTCTGATCATATATTATATTACTAGACTAAAGTTATTAGATGCAGTAGTGTGCACACTTGCTGTAGCTGGTCAAGGTGGCTAATTTGTATTGCTTTATATGCTTAAGTTTTATGTTAACCTATAAGAACACATCAAAATGTATGTATTAGATAAGTAACTGTTGAAGTTATTAGATAAATGCAGCAGAGTAAAAGTATTTTAATTAAAGTAGTCAAGTAAAGAAAGTAGCATGAAATAGAAGTGTAGGAATGTAAAAATGATGCTTAAGTACAGGACTTGGGTTAATATTCCTTACTTTCCACCACTGCAGATCAGTAGTGTACATCCATGAAATGTATTTGAAACATAATAATATATAGAAATGATTCCCTAAATGTCAGATGACTGCTCAAAGCAGCGCATGGTCGTACGTAGAGAACATGCTCCTACCGGCCCAGAGTGGGATCCTGAACATGTGGAAGTTGGAATGGACAGACGTGGGCTGGTTCCTGTTTTGAATGTGGCATGGAGAATAAAGGCCGATGGTGAGTAATGCTAAAATCTGCATTTCTGGGATGTTGTATTCTAAAACTACAGTATTGTTCATTGCAGCTCATATTTGGAAATGCATCAAGTAAAACATGCAACCCAGCCAGTCTTTCTAAAGCTAAATAGAAAATATGGCATTCAAGATGGCAGACTTCTAAAATATACACTCTCTTCTCTCCATAGGTTCCATCATGACTCTTAATGGATCAGAGATAAACATAGTGGAAGAAAGTACAAATCAAAGTGTGTGTTTAGAGTTTTCTTACAGTATTAGAACATTGCTGAATCCAGACAACAGTAGGGTAAGATAACTTTTATTTGTTGACTTAACTTTTACCATTGTGCTAACCAATTTATTGTATGTATAAACTTGACTTTGTTTTTCTTTTATTAGTGGACATTCTCCTTGGATGAAGTTGTGGTTGAGCCTAGACACACATATATGGTGTCAGTTTTCAATTTGCCACAACCTGAGATTGGAGATTACACTATCAGAAAGCAAATTACCATCCCAGGCGAGTTACCTCCACATCAACTGTGAATATAAAACATTTGTAGGGGTGTTTTACTTCCAGATCAAAAGAGTTTTCAATAGAGCTGCAACTATCAATGAATTCTTTTGTTCATTAATGTGCCATTTGTTTTACTTCAATAGTTGTTTGGTCAAAAAAAATCTGAAAACAGTTAAAAATGCTGATCACTAGTTTATTGAGCTTAAGGTGACATCATTGTCACTATAAAATGTATTGTTTTCTCAAATTAACACTCTTTAACCCTTAAAAACACCAAATCTCTTTGAGAAGATAAACCATCAATTTTTGATTGAAAGTTACTTAAATTGATTATCAGAATGGTTGCTGATCTAGGTTCTGTTGTTCAACTAAACAATTGTTGCATCTGTAATATTTTACGTCATTTTCACTCATTTACTGTTTCAGCAATGTGATACTTAAACTTTAAAATGTTTTAATACACATCTTATAATATTTACTGCCTTGACCAGGATGTGGGGACAGGAGAATCCAGAAGGTCCAAATGTGTTTGGAAAATGGTAAATTTTACATTCTTTGTTTTCTTGAATTTTAACAAAGTTCTCAGTGAGACCCAGGACCAGACTATTGTACTTTCTTTGTCTCTTCAGGTAGTCTGTGGGATCCTCACATGTCTGCAGCTCTGATATTTGATAAGAAACCTGAAATGCTGTCCATTGTTGTGGGATTTGAGGCAACACAGTATTCAGAGAGATACCAAGTTTCCATCCAGAACGGTGGTTTCTTTTACTCAAAGAATGTCTCAAAGGTAATTTCCCTTTCATGTCAGTGTTGTCAGAAATAACCATGTTTTGACTGCTTGTTTAACACCTTAAGCCAAAATGTATTTTTAGGAAAACAGAACATCAGTGAATGTGACATTTGAGTTTGGTTTGTGGCAGCTCTCCCAATGTGAAATGTTTATAACGGTGAGTTAAATTTTAATTTAATGTACCAACTTTAACACTTAACAAGTAATCTTAAAGGGTCAAACGCTCATCTTACTCTGCTTGTTTCAAAGATTCAGCCATTTTTTATACGATGCAAAAACGACTGTTGGAACGCCAAGAAAACAATTGATTACTGCCCATGTAAGTACAAATCTGTCAATGATCACATGATGCAAAGCATGAACTAGGTGGTTCCCAATCTTTTTACCTTGTGATCCCTTAAATATAGCAGATTTTAATGCTAGAACTTTGAATAATCCTTTAATTCACTTTGTGTATTTGTAGAAGTATTCAGTTAATTACATGTATTTTTTCTTTTAGTTGTTTTTTTAGATTATCCACAATCGCTTTTAATTTTAAAGTCCACTTTGGGGCTGCTCGTCATTGGTGGTTGTCTTGCCTGTTTACTGTGGAAAACATTTCATAAAGGTTTGCCTTCTTATACATTCACTGTATTGAATAGAACACACAGCTTGAATAGATAAATAATTATTGATTTTTTTCATCTCTCAGATCCTCTGAACACATCTTCATCTGCTGACAAGCAACAACCAGCAGTTTTTCAGATCCAAGAGAGGAAACGTGTCCTCATCATCTACTCCCTCGACCACCCTTTGTACAAAAACATCATTCTCAAGCTTTGTGCCTTCCTGGCAACCAAATGTGGTACTGAAGTGGTCCTGGATCTGCTGGATTCTACCAGACTGGGAGTGTTGGGAAGCATCCAGTGGTTGGAGTGGCACAAAGAGCAAATAGAAAGCACTCCAGATAAGATATTGATCCTGTGCTCACGAGGAGTACAAGCCAAATGGAAAGCCATGTGTGGTGACAAACAGGTTTTCCTAAGAGAGGACTCCCACTCACCTGTCGGTGATATGCTCACTCCATCCCTCAGCCTACTGGTCCCCCATTTTATCCGATCTATGTCATTTAAAAAGTACATTGTGGCTTACTTTGATGACATTTGTTCTGAAGAAGACATTCCTTCCCCCTTCAACGTTACAGTACGATACAAACTAATGAAACAATTTGAGGAGGTCTTTTTCAGAATCCTGGATACAGAAAAACACGAACCGGGCAGAGTGAAGCAAATTGAAGGACTTTCAGAGGACAAATACCATCAGTGCCCCTCCGGTAGAGCCCTGCACGACGCTATACAGGCTTTCCATGCATACCAGCTGGAACACCCACATTGGTTTGAAGATGAATTACTGGAAAGCTCAGAATTGGAGGTTGAGGAGAACTCAGTAGAAATCTATGAAAGCGCAAAAACAAGCATAAACCTCACAACATATTGTGTGCACGACTCAACCCAAGCCATTAGTCATGTGAGGACACTAGAAAGTGGATTTACTGTACATAAAACCAAACTTTACATGGCTGACCAGCTTCAAAAGTGCTCGTCATTTCAGTTCAACTCTACTATGGTTGAAGACATGCAACTGGTTTAAATAAATGGTCTGGAGATGCTCATGAAGACGATCCAGTTGCCAGCTGTTTGAGGAAAATTTCAAGTGCAGCCCGTCATTAATCGTTAAATGTAGAATGGAGACAGAAAACTCGCCTTCTAACCTTAAAAAATATATCTGGACATTATTTACGCAAACATGCTTTTTTAATTGTTTTGTTATTTATATTGTAGAAACCTGCTTGCCTCTGTTCTGAAGCATTTTTGTTTAGACTACAGAGATCTGTGGTTGATGCTTCTGGGCTGTGTAAACAGTGCTCGGGTCAAAGTTCAGCCTTCTGGGCAAAGTTTGTAGCATTTTTGTTGCAGTGAGAAAGGTAAGTACTGAGCTTTATCTGGAGACACTGTTTTTGTTAAAATGAACTGACTGAATTTAATGCGCTGTGGACCTTTTAATATCTCAAAGCATGAACACTGCAAGAAAAACTGTTCTCTCTCCTTTTGTGTAACAGGATTTTTTTTTTTTTTAAATATGTTAATGGTGATATACTTTAGATATACTTTTTAACAGCTTTTGATGTAGATGGGTTTTAAGATTTATTAGCTTTAAGTGTATTTGAATAGGTGTGTTTGGACTGACTCACCTCTAATTCTCTCACTAGTTTTTCATTATGTTTTACAATAAAAGCTCAATTGTACCACACAATGTTGACATCAAATGAGTTTTATAGTTGAGACTAAAAGCTGTTTAGCTGCTACTAACAGGGTGATACAGTCTTGTTAGCCTTGTCAGTGCATAAATGCAGTGAATCAGGAAAAAAATAAGCAAGCCTTGCTCTGGAATTTGGGTGTCAGTTTCTGTGAGTGGCCCCAAAAGGGGGGGAGGATGGTGGGAATATGTTCCAACTAACTGGAGCAAAGAAAATCCTCACAATGGCTGAATGGGACCTTTGCCTTGCAGTGGCAGAAAAACACACTGCAGGGTGGGATACAACTTCGGAACCAGATTTTTCCTTCAAGAACCTGAGGTAAAGTTAAGCATTGGGTTCATTTTGATAAGCACACAAAATTAAATAGAACAGATTTTCCACATCTTTTCTACCTAATAAAGAAGTCTGCCTAACAAAAGCATTCCTATGGTGTAAGTAGTAGTGTTTGTAGTTCATTTTGAAGAACTGTGAAGAACTCTTGGACTTTGAGAGGTGATAAACTTAGTTGATACTTAATGTTGTGGTGTTGGATTGTTTGAATGGATGCTTGAAAAGCGAAATGCAGAGGGGACAGTTGTTCGTGGAGTTTAATGTTTTAAATTGAACCTTTTCTTTTAATCTCATTCATGTTTTGACTAATCAGCATTTGAATGATTAAAAATGACCTCCCAAGTTGTAGTAGTTTTGAAAATGACAGCCAGCAATTGCCTTAGAGGGAGGCATATTGCGGGAGGGACCATTGTGATTGATCCAGATCACAATCTCATTCGCAACAGTGAAAAACAATTGATTTACTCAAGTTGATTTGAAGAGGAGGAGCAGCTAACACTGTTTTGCTCACACTTAAAATTTTTCGTGTTATCAGGGTTTCCCTAAAAGTCTTAGCAAAATGAGGATATTGAGGAGGGCCTCTGCACTCATCCTAAGAAGAGGAGTTGCATCTTATCAGGGCAGAAACGGTAAATACAGTCCCTTATTATATCTATAACATTTAAAAATTATAATGCATAACAGGTCAATGATAATAATGATGATTATCTATCTATCTCTCTGTCTATCTAACTATCACCTCTCAGATAGTCTCTTCAGAGTTCATTCATCTGTGTCGCAGGCGTTGGCAGAAAACAAACCAGTGGTTGCACTCGAGAGCACTATTATCACACATGGCATGCCCTATCCACACAACCTGAGGTACCCCGAATGACCTTCAAATGTCAAAGAACTCTAATACCATTTTAGTCAGTGATAATAAGCTCCATTAATGTTTTCATCCAGAACGGCAAAAGAGGTGGAGGCCGTTGTGCGAGCTGAAGGAGCCACGCCAGCCACAGTCGGTGTGATCGAGGGTGAAGTCCGTGTTGGACTGTCGTCAGAGGAGCTTGACTACCTCGCCCAGTGCAGGAGCTCCCTGAAGGTGTCACGACGGGACCTGCCCTATGTCATCAGCAAAGTAAGTCTCCAACACTTTGATCTCAAATACATATCTCAAAATAATCTCTGTCTTAATGACATGAAGATTGATGTAAAGGTTAGTTGCATGCAGTCCTGTATGTGTGTGTTATTTTTCTTAGGGTCTCTCTGGAGGAACAACAGTGTCAGCCACTATGATAGCAGCACACAGAGCTGGGATCCCTGTGTTTGTCACTGGAGGCATTGGAGGAGTTCACAGAGACGGAGAGAACAGTGAGCTGAATAGCACCTAAAACTAATACCAAAACTAAAACGAATAAGATTGTTTTCACATCTTTCACAAAGAACCCTCCTTGGAATAAACAAATCTGTCATCAGATGGGTCGATCATTTAATGTAAGTTGGATTTAATGACAAAGAAAGAAGACCATAAAAACCGATAAGGGGCCAGCACCTGGTTGGTAGAGAACAACCCACCTGGTTTCAGATTGTTTATTCTGTGGAAGGTCTGTAAGTGTAAGGACAACAAAACTGTCTGGACATCAAGTTTACTTGGCACACTATTAACAATAAGTTAGCTTCACGTTAACTCCTTATTTGGAGATTAGTTCTGTGTAAGCTTACTATCATTTACTACTAACTAAATGATTATTCCTCCAGGTCTGGACATCAGTGCAGATCTGACAGAGCTCGGCAGAACTCCCATCGCTGTGGTCTCTGCTGGGGTCAAGTCTATTCTGGACATCGGTCGCACCCTGGAGTTCCTTGTAAGAAAATCTATGTAATTTCATAAAATCTACTAAATCTACAGGGGCAGATTTGATGCGGTTACATATCTGTTACCTCTCTATGTATCATTATGGTAGAAATGCGTCACATACACTAAAATGCCTATACTTGTGATTATTTCTTCTGCTACCTTTCTATATTAGGAGACACAGGGTGTCTGTGTGGCCACTTACGGAGCATCAAACAATTTTCCAGCCTTCTTCTCTCCACAAAGTGGATTCACTTCGGCGTACCATGTCTGCAACCCTGAGGAGGCTGCAAAACTCATAGGTATATCAGCATTTTATATCCTGAACATTAATAGATTCCGTCAGCTTTTACACAGAGGTCAAGATTCAGTGAGAGTCACCATTTAATTTTGCTGAGCTCAGATCTTAGCAAATAGTATGTTAGGCAGAGAATATGCTTAAGTCAGTATAACCATTATACAGCTGGGTCATCTTGTTACTGTAATGCCTCTGCACCACTGGAGGCTTTATGTTTTGGGATTGTCTGCGCCATTCATGTGAATGCAATATATCAGGAATGCATAGAGGTAAATTGATGACACGTGGCACAAATTCACTTTGACTCAAAGATGAACTGGCTAGAATTTGGTCATCAGAATTCACTCTGACCTCACAAAACACATTTTTATATGGTAATGATCACAATATTTCACACAAATGTAAAATACGATAAAATGGCGAAGTGATGACATGTTATATCCAAAAGGTCTAGTCTGGGCAGATATGGGTGTAAACTACAATCTGACTGTTTAGCCGAGGCATACAACTGTAAAGTGGTATTTTCTAGTTTGTTATTAGTCTATATGTCTGTTTTCATGTCATTCAGCAAGCACTTTGTCACTGGGTCTCCAAAGCGGTGTCCTGTTAGCGGTGCCCATCCCAGAGCAGCACGCAGCAGCAGGCCAGCAGATAGAGGAAGCTATACAGGCTGCAGTGACAGAGGCCAGGTACACCAATTCTCTATAGTATCTTTTTTTTTTTACTGTAATTTGCTGTCATGTAGCCCTTTTTGGCAGCTATTTTTGTTTTTGAGATAATCAGTGACATCAGGGGAAAATTCCTGCGTGGACATGTGATTATCATTTTCTGTTCTCTTTTTGATTTCCTCAGTGCTAAAGGTGTCACTGGAAGAGACGTGACGCCATTCATTCTTCAAAGGGTCAATGAACTGACTGAAGGAAAGTCCCTTCAGGCCAGTATCCTTATAGAAATCTGAACCATTGAGAAGTTGCACGGTAAACATGGTCCTATCACAGCTTCGGTAGAAAACAAAAAAGAAAAGGCACAAAGAAGACTTATAATCATGATGATGTTACAGTGCAGTGACTTATAAGGTTCACTGCTAATAATGATGATTCACCTTCACTATTCTACATTATACTGTCCTTAACATGGCATGTTTCAAGATATTGCTCTCATTCATAACAATGCTAAAGTTGGCAGTCAGATAGCCTGTGCACTCTCAAAGCAGATGAATGAGACAATATTGAAAAGCAAAAGTCCTCCTACTGGAAAACTTTCACCAAACACAGAATCAGATGTTGTGAGTATAAACATTGTTTTTAATGCTTAAACAGACTAAATTAAATATTAATATAAAAGAGCACATATGATGGTGTTTTGTTCCAGGTTGTCGTAGGAGGAATAAATGTTGATTTTATTGCCAAAGGAAAAACTGAAACACTCCTTGTAAGTTTCACATACATTCATCCACAATTCTGCAGAATAGATGAACCAGATTGAGTTCTGAGAAAACTATCTGTCTGTTTCAGTTTGGACAGACCAACCCAGGAAATGTCTGTCAGTCTTTTGGTGGTGTAGGAAGGAACATCGCTGGTTGGTTTCTTTATCTGATTATGTACTTGCACATGTTTTCATCAGTCATTTACATCCTATTGTTTCTCACTCATTTCTTTGTTGCGTTCCTTCAAGACTCTCTGAGTAGATTAGGCCATAGGCCCCTGTTCATCTCAGCTACTGGAACTGATTCAAACAGTGATGCAGTGTTGAACTACTGTAAACATATGGTACGTGAATATCAACAGTAGGTCATTCCTAAGCACAATTAAAATTCTAAACATCTAAAAACCTCTTTTTTCATATTTTTGTAAGAACACAAGTGGTGTGGCCCGGATAGAGGGGCAAAGCACAGCAACCTACTGCGCTGTTATCACTGAGAGTGGAGAACTGAGTCTTGGATTGGGGGACATGGACATTCATCAACAAATCACAGAGCAGTATGTAAGTTCTACTGACAGACTATTCTCTTTTAGCCAGACTAGTCCGGGATTTGTGTTGCAGTAACATATTCACAACCATATTCCCTATTTAAAGTTATCATACCTAAACTTTTCATCATATAAAATTAAAATTATGGTGCATATTCATGATAAACAGCTACACCCACTAAGTTACAGTACCTCTGCATATAGTTATTTGCATTGTGAGTAGCAGCATATATTATTCACACTCTGGATCTACAGGTAATGACATTAATAGGATAATAGGATAACATGTAAATTATTCTGGCACCGCTTTTCTGTTGTTTATGTACAATTAGTCGTTAGTGTATCGACAATAACTGCTAATGCAAATGATTTATCAATGGTAGAATACTATTATTTTTTATTTACATTTTCCTATCCAATCCGGCATGACATTATGACCACCTGCCTAATATTGTGTTGGTCCCCCTTATGTGGTCCAAAATGCTCTGAACCATTGGGCATGGACAAGAGGACCTCTCAGGGTGTCCTATGGGTTCTGGCACCAGGACGTTGGCAGTGGATCCTTTGGGTACTCTGGGTTGTGCTGTGGGGCCTCTGTCAATCAAACTTGTTCCACTGCATCCTGTTGACGCTTGATCAGAATGGGGTCTAGAAAGTTTGGAGGTCAAATCAACATCTTGGGCGACTGTCATGTTCCTCAAGATGTTCCTGATTGTTTGATGTTTTTGCCATGTGGTGGGGTGCATTTTCCTGTGGGGGTAGGCCAGTGACATTTGGGATTTCCATTTGCATGAGGGAGTGTGTTTGTTCTGGGACAATGTTTATTTGGGTGTCTAAGTCTCATCAACACGGATGTTAAAATCCAAGGTTTTCCAGCAGAACACCACATAGTACCAATATGGTCAATGTTATTCACTTCACCTGTCAGTGGTCAGAATGTTGTGGCTGATCGGTGTATATTGGATAATTTTATTTGTCTTCCAAAGATAGTAAAATGATATCTTTGGGTTTTGAACTGCTGTTTGGACACACTTTGCCATTTGAACATATTACTTTGAGCTTTGAGAAAGTGGGACAGGTACCTTCTGACTGGCTCAATAATGATAAAAATGATTTTTAGTTGCAGACCCCATGTGTTTTCTATTTTGTATTTTCCCTTTACATTTCACCATTTCATTATGTATTCTATGCGACTAGAACAGGTATTTTATGCCACTGTGTTTTTGTGCTGCTATGAAGAACCTCCAGTTTTACAGTTGCTATGTGATAAACTGAACTTACCTTTTCTATATTCTGTTTTTGTGTAGGTGTCACAGTTTGAGAAGCAGCTTTCATCAGCTACTCTTGTGTGTCTTGATGGAAACATCCCCGTCTCCACCATTGACTATGTTTGTTCTGTTGCCAAAAAGTACAGCATAAATGGTAAGCATAATGAAATGGTCCGTAAATAAAGATGAATGACCTTGAACAGAAACTTTCATTGATTTTAATGCAATACTATCTATTTGTGTCACAGTTTGGTATGAACCAACGGATTCAGAAAAGGCTTGTAAGCCTTTTCTTTCAGATGCCTGGAAGTCTCTGTCCTATTCATCCCCAAACCTGGTCGAATTGTGCACCATGAATAAAACACTGGGTATGACAGCACCTGAAGGTAAAATGTGTTCCTTCATTAGAAATAAATGGTTCATATCCAAACTTATGTGTCCATGCTATCAAAGACAAATTCATAACCACAGTTGTTACAGTTAGAGTTCTAGTGAAAAATGCAAATAGTGTGACGGTAGCTAAGGATGTGGTTTTATCTTGTGGCAGTGCTGCCAAGTACTCTCGATGAGATGCTGGGTGTTGCTGTGGCTCTCTCCCGCCCCCTTCTGGACCATCTTCACTGTCTGGTGGTCACACTTGGTGCTAATGGTGTGTTGCTGTGTGGAGAACATGATGCAGGAACAGTCAACCTGCAGCCAAGAAAACAGAAGAGGGTAAGAACTGTATTCTTGTAAACTGATAACAGTGTAGTAGGACAGTAATACTGAAGATGTTTGTTGCTGCACTTGTGTTTGCAGAAGAGGCAGCTTTGTGCTCTACACTACCCAGCACTGACTGTGACCCCAGAGGAGACAATGAATGTGTCAGGAGCCGGAGATAGGTGCTAAAAATTTACTCGACCTACTTTCTCTTCCCTATTCTTATTTTAATTTCCTTTTCCAAACTTCATCTGCTACAGTTTCATCCACTTTTCATTTCCAATGACCTCTTTCTCTCCCTACCCCTGTCATTCTTTCTCTCACAAAACCATGTCTAAACATTCAGACAAAAGTCACTCATCCATCCCCACTCTGCTTGCAGTCTTGCAGGTGCCTTAATAGCAGGTATTCTCCGGGGAAAAGACACAGACAGCTGCGTTCGAATGGGGCTTCTGGCTGCAAGGATGTCCCTGGCATCACCGCACCCCATCGCCCCAGTGCTCACCTTTGACTCTGTGGATCCCAACAAAGTCCAAACACAGGACTGGCCCAAACCAAAGTTTGTGTGGATGGATTAAAATTAAAAATGTTTTTTGTTAGGTTTCCCAGATTTTTATCATTGTCAGTCTTGAGATTTGTGACTGGATTCATGTGGAATCAGTGTGTGATGTTATGAATAAATAAAAGGATGTCAGAAGATGGCACATTTCACAAAATGATTAAATTGTACTTTCATACTTTTGATTGTTCTATGATAACTGATATCGTTCCAACATAAATAAAGCAACTTTGTCCTAACTATTACTTTTAACCTCACCTTCACAAGTCCCTATAAATAAATTATGTAGAATTATAAACTCTAAGACCATTTAGTGTTTTGATTTCCTATAATAAAGAACAGGGTGTATTACAAACATAAAAAAGACAAAGGAAGGAGGAAAAAAAGAAAAAGAAAGCTTGCTAATAGGCAGTCCGGAGAATCCTTGGATTTGCTGGTTTTCTATGTATATTTTGTAGGCTCATGACTTTACTTCTAATTTTCCCCATTAATAATTAATAATCCCTATTATTAATAATACTGATGGATCTTAGCCGTAATATTTATTGTAGTCAGTTAAAGTTGTATTTTATATTAGTCTGTAGGGTTTAAATCCTTAATATTTCATAAATAACCTTATTTAAACTTGTAAGGTTATTCTGTAACGCTAATTTTATTTTTCGACAAGAAAGCACTTTTGCTCAATGACTGTTGCTTTAAATGTGCTGTATAAATAATGATGACTTGACTTTATATTAACATCAGCAATGAAAGAAATAAAGTAGTAAAACCAGAACTGAAAAAAAATACAAATGGAAATCTTACACTTGAAATTTTATTTGGGTGGTACAGAAAGTACTGATGTACTATCAATACAATGTACTTATTAATATTCATGTTTTATTGTTAATAATAAATGTATTGGATAATTATTGTTATGTATTAATATGTTATCAGCATTTAAAGTTGGGGGTTGAAGTTTAGCAAATTCTACTACTTTCTACATTGTTATTCAAAATTGCGGGTATTTTGTTTATGATCTACAAAATAACGCCCAGTTAAATCTCTTAATAAATATACTTGAGTAAAAGAAAGTACTTATCATTGAAATTTAGTAGAATTATAGACTTTTTAAGGTGGAATAGAGGTATGATGGCGAAGAAAATATAAAAACTACATGTCCCAGAAAGGATGTGCCCATCTGCGCAGACTCAGTGGCAGTGAATACTTGCCCCATTCCCTCCTCCCTACTATAATGCTAGCTAAGATGGTGGTTTGAGCGTAAATTGTCTCCACAATACCAAGAAAAGAAAGGGGCAAAACATCTTTATAGCCTTTTAATTGCAAAAGAACAACACAACTATTGTTATCTTAAGTGACCGTTTATAGAAATTTTGACATTTCAGATACATTGGCTCGCAGTCCCCGCCCAATTTGGTGTGACTCCCTTGGAGTGGAATCCTAAGCTAAATACGGACAGGGTAAGTACCGCTAACGTTAGCCAAGTTGCTAGCTGGGCTAACCAGGTTAGATTCTACCTCTGCGTATAAATGACGCTTGTGTCCGTTACGATTTTATTGACTGACTGTAGAGTTTCCTCAAGCTTTCTGAATCGCTGTCCAGGTAATCTTAATGTCGTTAGAGCATTGTCAGTTGTCTGTAGTGCCACCAACTTGGTTCCAGTTCAGTGTTAGCTTGTGTAGGCCTCGTCGTAAGCTCGGCTCCAAAACCTCGTACATTCTGGTGATAATGTAGCATGCTAGCTACCGATAGCGCTAAGCAGAAAGCAAGCTGTCACTTTCTATGTAGGAGTAACCGTACCGTTATGTCATACGTTTTGTTAAACCACGAACGTCAATGTTAAGTCAATATTCATTTCTATATGTTTTGTTTGGGGATTAAATGTACACTCAGCCCTGTAATCTTGCTATCATCCAGACCGGCTTCTTTTACCAATAACGCGGCTAGCGTTAGCTTAGCATAACGTTAGTCAAATAACATCTGTCATAAGGTACGATCCAGCAGACAGAGCAGCTAAAGTTACCAGCCAGGCTAACGAGGTATTCTGGCTCCGTGCACGACTGTACCAATGATGTCTGCGAGTGAAGCTGCACATCGGTGGTACCACAGTACATGTCAGTTTATTAGCAAAATGCTGCCCAGCATATAAACTGTTGGCGTTTCCTCTAATTCAACTTCACACTGTCGGTTTTTATCAGACTGTATTTGCCACCGAGTTCGCCTTCTGGCAGCGGTGTTGTCAAACCAGGCTGGTGTTTAAACGATACCTACAGGCGTTTCATGTGTAAATAAACGCACTTTGTTGTATTTCCCTTAAACGTCCACCATGACGTGTCGAGTACTGTCAATCCAAGACAGATACCACAACATCCGCATTATCATTCAGTTGTCATAGTTCTGTTTTTAGCTTGTTTTTGAAGATGTGCAGTCATTTGTCCTCTATTAGGCACATCTAGTATAAAGGAATGCAGCTTAATACAAAGACCTGCAACAATTCCTGCCTCCGTGAAGGTTGCAATGTTCCATTTTTGTTAAATCTATGTTGTGATCATCTTTGGTGAGACTATCCACAGTTTCCCAGAGACCAAGGTGAGGCAGTCAGATTGTTTTAGTGGCGTCAGTTTTCCAACCATGAGTCCAAAGCTCAAAGATATTTAGAATCCTATTAGAGGTAAAGGAAAACTGCCAATGGGCACATACAAGAGTGTAAAAATGGCATAGATTCATGATTAATTAAAAAGATATGTGCAGAGTGATGATCTGGCAATCAGTTCTTTCAGCTTCAAGAGGACAGTTTCTAATATTTATTTGACCTTTTATGATGTCAGTGATGGTTCTTGATGGTGTCAGTGAAGCAGACGAAATATTAGAAACAACTCTGAGCATCATTGAGCATCACAATGCAATTCAAATGTACAAGAAACTACAGCCTTCAGAAAGACCATGACTTTGAATCAGCACCTATTAAAAGTGTCAACATAAACATTACACCTGTTATTGAAGTAAGGTAGATTGCATTAGAGTGCAAGGTGGACTTAATGAACCAGCAGCTGAGTGTGGTATTTCTTCTGCTGATAAACAGGTAATTCTGTGAATTACAGATGTTTTTGTATATTTATTTTGGTCTGCTCTGTGTCTGCTATTGTGGTCTTAGTAGTTATAAAGTTAATTTCGAAGGCTATGCCATCCTGCTCGGTGTAAGTGTTAAAGACAACAAGTTCTATAAGTCGAAAGAGTTGATTCAGTTGGTTAATTACAGCTGTCTCTGGATGGAGCTCTTACACTCAGCTCTTATGTTTTCGTAGCCCTGTGCTCTGTGACCAGCTTCAGTACTCACCCTTGCTGCGCCATAGGATGTCCCACAGCCCTGAAATGAAGGACGACCCCATGGAGTGCCCTCTGTGCATGGAGCCACTGGAGATTGATGACGTCAACTTCTTTCCCTGCACGTGTGGCTACCAGATCTGCCGCTTCTGTTGGCATCGCATCCGCACAGATGAGAATGGCCTCTGCCCTGCCTGCAGAAAGGTGAGGAAAAGATAAGCTAGATGTGATTCCAAAAAAACTAATCAGAACAGGAGGGTGATTTGTGGTTGGCAAGGCAAAGATGATGATGTTGAGTGTCCAAATGCTAGTATAGGAAGAGAAATGATATTTCCATCTCTCCTCTAAAATAGCTGCTTATTGAAAACGTCTGTTCATTTTTATTTAGAGTTTCACATTTACAGTCTCAACTCTTTTGTTAGTTGTGCCTGTTGATCTACCACATTGCCAGCCAAAGGTCTCAGTTACACACTGTCCTTTATAAAGGCACATCATTTAGACTAGTGGGGCACTTTCAAATAGTGGATATCTCAGTTTGTATCTAAATTCTTTGTGTTTTTTCCAGCCGTACCCAGAGGACCCTGCTGTCTACAAGCCTCTGTCACAGGAGGAGATCCAAAGGATAAAGAATGAAAAGAAGCAAAAACAGAACGAGAAAAAGCAGAAGGTGACAGAAAACCGCAAACACCTGGCCAGTGTCAGAGTGGTCCAGAGAAACCTGGTGTTTGTGGTGGGGCTCTCACAGCGACTTGCCGACCCAGAGGTGAGTACAGCATCACCGCTAACAAGCTTAGTGACTTATGCTACCTGTGACACTGGAGTGTTGGAACTCATGGTATTTTAGTTTGATGTGAATAAGTCCATAGCTATGACAAACTAAAGACACTAGCTGTTAATGTACCATGACAGGGAATGATTTCTAACAGTATTGTGTACAAAAGGCCTTACAGTCTACCCAAAACTTTGTGTTTTCTTTTTGCATTTTACCCACAGGTCCTAAAACGACCAGAGTATTTTGGAAGGTTTGGGAAAATCCATAAAGTGGTCATAAACAATAGCACATCTTATGCAGGTTCACAGGTAAGAGAGATGTGGATTAGTTTAGAAACATTAATACAGGTAAATCAATATTCATTATTGTAATTAATAAACAATTTGTCTTTTAGCCATTGTTTTCTGAAGTTTCACGTGCCAAGATGTGTTTCCCTTTTTCAGTAAATGTGCTTGCATTAGTTGCATACATTTTCTGAGTTATTTTTTTGTCATATAGATACAATTGTGATTGGTTACAGATTACTAAGCACTAAATCAATTAATAATAAAAATAATTGTGCATGGAAGCAATAGAGAGCTCATGAATGTAATGTATGTTGTATGTTTACTTAAGTTTCCTTTTTTGATTTTCAGGGGCCTAGTGCCAGCGCTTATGTCACTTACATCCGCTCTGAAGATGCTCTTAGAGCAATACAGTGTGTGAACAATGTGGTTGTTGATGGCAGAACACTCAAGGTGAGATGTTAACCATAATAGTATTTCTCAGTGTTACTTCTGTTTAAGAGCTGATCTTGCATATGGCTATGATTAGAGGTTTCATTTGTGTGAAAGCAATGTGATAAATTTGTTCTCTGTTTTCTTCCTGTTTCCTGCTGTGAAGACACAGACATCATTACATTAAACAATGTAGCATATCAAGCTGTATAATAAGGATAGTAAGGAGATGAAAACAGCATCTTGAAAATTAGCTTTTAATCTTTTGTACATATTTTCTGTCATCATTTTCCCTGAGCTTTTCTTTCTGCATTTCTCTTATAGGCTTCTTTAGGCACAACAAAGTACTGCAGTTACTTCCTCAAAAGTATGCAGTGTCCCAAACCTGATTGTATGTATCTACATGAGCTGGGGGATGAAGCAGCTAGCTTTACTAAAGAGGAGATGCAGGTACACTCTTTATTTTCTCCTTCTAAAATGAGAATTCATTTTGGTTGAAGACTTCATTTTGACTCATGTTATGTCACTTTCTTAGGCGGGGAAACATCAAGAGTACGAGCAGAAACTCCTCCAAGACCTCTATAAAATTAACCCTAGCTTTCTACAACCTCCAGCATGTGGAACAGAGAAGTCAAAGAGTAAATCCAACTCCACACAGAGGTTGGATTTCATTTGTTTATTTTTCTTATTTATTTTGACTTCCACAGTTCAGCTTAATCATAGTGTAATGCTTCATTGTTTATTTTTCCCCTGCTTTCTAACAGAACCAACAATAGCAATGGTAAAGATGGGTGGCCTACACTGTCAGGGCATAACAAACTGGCCAATGGGCTTTCAGAAGACCGCAAGTCCCCTCCGCTGCTAGATTATCTAGACCAAGAAGTTATTACTTCAGATGGGCTAGAAACAGAGCTGGGTCCTGGCCAGTGTACTGCCTTGTCCCCTTTCTCCTCCAACTGTGACAGCAACAGGTAATACAGACCACTCCTCAGGAGAAGGGTCAGCATCTTCTTAAAGAAAATAGCTGTGTTTATAGTTTGTAGTCTGCATTCTCTGTTAATCGGTATATACATTTTCAATCTGCAGTCCCAGTGACAAACCTCCAGAGTCAATCGGTATGGTAAATGGAGAGACTTTACAACAGGTAAAACAACCCTAACTAATGTTTTTGGCTAGTTTGAGAAACTAAGATGAATCGAGTTTGAAAAGGACAATATTGCAAGCATTTGTTTCTTTTTCATTTTGTAGATACCCACCAGTGACTCCCCTTCACCTCCCCCGGGTTTAACTAAACCCAGCCTGGTGGTGCCCATCAGCATGTCAGACCTCACAGCCCGTTCGCCCTTTGAGGGTGCGGCTGCTGAGTCCCAGTCACTCTTTTCAGACAACAGTAACTTCAGGCATCCTAACCCTCTCCCTGCTGGCCTGCCCCCCTTCCCCAGCTCCCCCCGCGGCAGTTCCGACTGGCCCATGACCCCCGAACCACAGAGCCTCTTCACATCAGGTACCATGGACCTTTCATTTAAACAGTTTGTATATGTTTGATACCTGCAGAATTGGGTTTTATAAACTTCAATGCCACCAAGTCACAACAAAATGTTTTTTTCTCTAGCTTTCAAACAATATCTTGACCTGCAGCTGCTTTATTCTGAATATTTGTTTTCTCTGTAAATGATACCGAACAAAATTCTTAAAATGCAAATAGGCTACCACTTGCTGACTAAATTATTAAAAATGATTTTTATCAGATAGAAACAAAATAAAAGTTAAAAGGAGATGAACATTTAGTTTTATTTACTATTGGGATTTTAAGAGCGAGAGAGATTACAGATGTAGCCTTAACCATCTCAATGGACAGAGTGGTCCTAGTCTTTAGGTGTCACTAACTGACCTCTTCTTCTCTGTCCTCACAGACACAATACCAGTGTCTTCTTCCACAGACTGGCAGGCGGCCTTTGGCTTTGGCTCATCCAGCAAACAGCAGGATGACGACCTGGGCTTTGATCCTTTCGACGTCACCCGCAAGGCTTTGGCCGACCTGATAGAGAAGGAGTTGTCAGTGCAGGATCAGAGCCCCTTGTCCCCAGGGCCCCTCACCCAGGGGAGCAGCCATGGTCCCGGCCTGCCACCCTCCAACCCTAACCCCAGCGCCTCCCACCACTTCCCCAGTGGCCTGCCACGCCTCCCACAGCTCCACCACAGAGCCATCTACAGCTCCTTCAGTTTCCCCGGAAGTCACAACAGCCAGGCCAGTCAGCAGCAGCCAGCCGCCAGACACCCCTGGATGGGCGTCCCCACACGAAATAACCTCACACACTTGAACCACTCAGCCAGTGCTGCCTCACACAGTAATTTCCTGGACCTGAATCTGCCCCCTCAGCACAACACAGGGCTGGGAGGGATCCCCATCTCAGGTACCCGACACCTGGGTCACTTTGGCACCTTTCTTTGTCCCATGAAAGCAGTGCATGTTAAAACAGAGATTAGATGTGCTACATAATGAAGTTATTTAATATCACAGCATATGCACACTGCCACGTAGCATTATGATACTTGTTTTGATTAGCTTTTATTGATTTTACAGAGAGGAAACAAAATGCTGGTAGATGCAGTTCTGCAGTCAACCACTAGTCTGTGATCAAAACACCTGAGGAACTGACAAGTCTGTTTTGCTTTCCTCTCCTGCAGAAAACAGTGGCTCTATAGATGGCTTAAATGTGAAAGAATGGCAGGACGGCCTGAGAGCTCTCTTGCCCAACATCAATATCAACTTCGGGGGCCTCCCAAACTCCTCTTCCTCTTCATCCTCCTCATCCTCCAACAGTGTTAACCACATCGGTGGGCCAGCAGGGCCAGCAGGCATCTCGCACAGCCTGAGCTGGGACGGCACAGCTAGCTGGATGGACCCAGCTATCATTACAGGTAGAGAATCAGTTCACAGTAATCAAATCAATCAAATCAAATAAACTTTATTTATCCGTTAGGAACTTCGTTGCAGGGAAAGCGCCAGTACAGATACATAAGACACATCATATACCATTCACACATTAAAATTCTGATGGTCACGAAGTCCCTAATAAATAGCTTAAAAACAATAATAGATTAAAAGCAATGGTAGATTAACGGTTTAAGTCCTTTATCCAGCATTAGTTCCAAATATGTGCTGGTTTCAGCTTCTGTTTTTTGTCATTGTAAATTGAGTTAGCTCTGCAAATACATGTTTCATTATTTATTAGTCTCACACAATTGCTTGGTCTGTAAAAACATCTTATAACAATGAAAGATTTACATTTTAAAGGCCAAAATGATGTCTTCAAGCTACTTTTATGTACAGTATGCTCTTAAAACCCCAACAATATTCATTGTACACAAGGTCTGTTGATTGGACAGGACAAATAATTTAAAAAATTAACCAAAATATGATCAACAGATTAACTTGACACTGAAAATAGCTGTTAGTTGCTTTATTAATGTGACACAAGTGTATAGTTATTTTGTTGGGGAGGCAGGTAGAGGGGGTGATTTACCAGCTGTGGACAAAATGCCCTCTTGCAATTGAAAACCTTGGTACCATGTTTGTGTGATTTATGACATTTTTGAATCACAATTTTCAACACAGCTTTGGTTTTCCGCCTTTTTAGGTTAAATTAAAGTAAAGTCTTTTATATTCCTCTAATCGCCCTGCTGCCCCAGGATGCCCCTTACTCAATACATACTATGTGTTTCAGCAGATCTAAATGTTTATTTTCACAAAAAGCAACTTCTGTTTCTGCCTGACTGTCCCAACGAAAACAAAACTGAACATTAGCTTCACTGTAGTTCTGTTGTGTAAAGAGTATCTCCCTTGTATTTTGCCATCTCTTGTGACCCCTCTGCATCACCCTCACCCCCTCAGGCATCCCAGCCTCGGCAGGCAGCAGTTTAGACTGTCTCCAGGACGACAACCCACCACACTGGCTCAAGTCCCTGCAGGCGCTCACAGAGATGGACGGCCCTGCCAGCTCAGCGGTGCCCACTCCCCAGCCCCTCCACAGCGG
>OMNN01003301.1:14047-34603 GCA_900302755.1 Chromis chromis
CCCCCACACAATATCTGCCTGATAAAAGTGTTTCAAATGCTTTCACTCCCCTGTAGTTAACACATTATGGCCTATACAGCCACCTTATGTAGTCTTCTGTGTTATTTTTACCAGAAAAGAAAGAGCAGAAGGACAGGTGCTATGGCAGGCAGCTAGGTTAATCTCCTCTGTGCTCTGTCAGCCTCCTCACAAAACTTTAAAAAGTGTCATGTTGGCTGGCTGTAACACTGTGACACTCTACAGACATAGGAAGAAGAGGTGGGAGAGAGGAGGGGAGGGAGGAAGCAGAGATTGAGACAGAGCAGGAGGGATGGAGAAAGAGAACTGTTGACAAAAAAAAATCCAAATATACGCCGCACGCGAAAACAGCAGAATCCTCCAACACCTTCCTCATTCTGGCTTTTTTTCACCCACTGACTTTATTAAAATCATTCCCTGTTAATACATCTATTTTCTGCTCGTGAAAACCTCCCTATGTGTCACGATAAAGGTGGAGGTGGTTTGTGAGGTCGGCCCGAGGAGAGCTTTACGAGACAAGCTGCACTGATATATGGCTCACGGAGACTCCATTAAAACCCTGGACCTGCGCCATTTGGGAAAATGGAGGTCACTCATGCTAGGGTCACGTGACATCTATAAAATCAAACTTTTTCTTAATATCTGGTCGTATATCACCTTTTTTCCCCTTTTTTTGCCTTTTTTTTCACTAATGCTTGAATCTTAAACGATAGGTCCAGGGTCGAGGATGATCGTTTTTCAAGAGGTAGCAGGGGGTGCTGCAGGGTGTGTGTTTGTGTGTGTGTGCTGGTGGGGGCGGGGGGGGGGTTGGCAAAAGGGAACAGGGTGATGCTCAGTTTTTGATAAATGTACCATATCAGATCTGCAGAGGAGCATAAGGGGAACAATCTGCAGTTGGTAATCTTGGAAAGACGAGAACAGGTGTGTGAAGGCATGGTCGGGAGTCATTTTTTCCTTCCCTATCATCTCTCCCTCCCTCTCCTCCATCACTCTCTTTTCTTCTGTTTGTCATGCTCAGCTTCTCATTTCGTCCCTCTCTGCAGGTAACCTAATTAAAGTGACTTCACGCTTTCTCCTTCACTCACCTTACACGTATAATTGTCTCCGTCTCGTGCACTCTTCCTGCCTTTCTGTTTTTCACACTCGCACTCTTTGTTAGAATCTTAAACTTGTCTTAAACTTATTCCCTTCCTTTAACTCTGGCTCCAGTCTCTCCTCGTACTGTATACCCTTAAAAACCCAAGAAACATGTCATTTCCCATCTCTCCCTCCTTCTTCCTTCTCTGGTTCTCCCTTCCCTTATCTTCATGTCTCTTTAAGCCAGAGTGTGTGTCCTGTCTGTCTACCCGTGGCTCCCAGCTCCCTAGGGCAGCATTTCCAGGCTTCATTTGTTTGAGGGCTTTCTAATCTGGGGACTGGGACAACCTCAGTCCACCGTGCCCTCGTCAATCATCCCTGCAGAGGAGCAGAGAGGAGGTGAAGAAGGAGTAGAGAGGAGGAAGAAGACTGGAGGTGATGGCATGATTAGTTATCTGTCCTCGCTCTCGCCCACCCGCCCCATCGCCAGCAACTACCACTCCCTCCATCTTTCCCATCTCTCACTCACTCACTCCTTCTACCTTTCCCTATCTCTCTCCCTGTGCCGTCTCTCCATCTATCTTGCCTTCTTATCTCGCTTTCCCCTCTCCTCTCTCCTGCATCCTGAGCGCCAGCCTGTAGCGCCAGCCATCGCTCTGTCCGTCTGTCTATTTATCTGTCTGTCTGATTGTCTGACCTCAGCCTCGACGGTGGTCCCTTTTGTGTCTGCGGACAAATGAGGATGACCTTTTATTGTAAAACAGACACCTATGGGGAGGGATGAAACCGCCAGTGTTTAAATTAACAACAGAGAGAAAAGAGGGAGAGGGAGGCCATTTCAAACAGAGAGAGTGAGTTGCAGAGATGGAGAGAGAGTGTAAAGTTTTTGAAGTTCTAATAATTATAGAGCAGTGTTTGCGTCAAACTAGCATGGCCACTGTTCAATAATAAAGTCCCCTACCTGGCTGGCAGCTATTGATGAACAGTGGTGGAACAGTGAGGAGCGGACCTCTTGAACGTGCCCCGGACCCATCAGTATGGGTGCATGAATTATAAATGGCATTGACAGTGGAGGCCATAAGAGTAGACAGAGTATTATTGCACATGAAGGTCCATTCTGATTTTGATTATTTTTATTCCAGGGGGCTCACAAAAGGCCAGGAGACCGTTGGTGAATATTCTAAAAGGGCACAGGGCTGAGATGGGCTTGATGGCAGGCTTTGATTTCTGGCTAATAGCCACTTCAAACAGGCTGGGATGGCTCTGAGACAGGGGAGGAAGATGACACTGGGGCTAAAGGACAGAAGGACACAGGACGTACACAAAGGGAGGCCGGGCAAACCACACACACAGAAGACATGTTACAGTTTACAGTTTCAACATTTAGCTGACGTTCATATCCGGAGTGAGAAGTTCAACTTAACAAATGCAACTAGTTGTATATGGCACATATACACGTGTGGGCCATATGTAGTATGTATAGTATGTATGTATATGCTCCAATATGGCAGGATTTTTCATATAGTACATTCAGAGAGGTAGTATTTACTGTAACATGTTGTTAAGCTGTACACACTACTTGTGTGCGACTTCACTGGAAATATACCTGCTTTAATTCACACCTAAGCAGCTGTAGAACCAGTTATTTAAAGGTTCTGGTTCCTAAGTAGGCAGATTGCATTATTCAGAATGCAATATCTGAGGCCAGGTACCAGTTTGCTTCAGTTTCTTGTAAAACATATTTGCATGTATGTGTTTGGGTGTGTATGTACAAGCACAAACCAGATTTGTGAATTAGGATCCTTTACTTCTCCCGCTTCCCGAATCTCCCTCCTCTTTCCTCTCTCTACAAACACACACTCTTTATGCATGGATTCATGCAAAGTGTCCTGTTGTCAGAGATTTGAATGTGTGATCTAAAGGCCTCTGGGTAGGGAAACAAAGTCTGGACTATAGGCTGAATTCAATATAGCAAAATTAATCTACCCCACTGCAACAAACACAAACACTCTCTCACACACGTTCACCCCCACACACACCAATACACAGTATAAATCTTCCTTAAGGTCCAGCTCCACCCCCTCTTCATCATAACTGCCTCTCATTCATTAGCCACACAGAAACACACCAATATATACACTTACACACACATACACACCAACTGGGATCGCCACACGACTGAGATAGCCCCCACTGCCACAGTCCCACTCTCTCTCTTTTAATTACAAAGAATGGGCTTGGGTAGGTCACACAAAACAATCAATATCTCTAAAAGAAATATTCAAATGTGACCTAGAAAACAGAGCTCGTGCCCCCATTTTATCATTGATTTTTGATGCAAGGCGATTTAGTTTTGAGAGATTTTTATTTTTTTAATCTTTGCTTTTTTTTGCTTCATGCCAAACAGCACATAAATATTTACTCCAAAGATAAAGCACAAGTGCGAGAGAATGAATATTGAATTTGGAGGTAAGCATGTGTGTATGATCCAATATCCATCCAAAGAGAGGCTGTACATTGTCTCAGTCAGAAAGGCAATATAAATATAAGCATATTTGTTAGAGGCAGGGTCAATATCATAAGGTGGATATGGTTTGCGCCTCTGAGGCTGCTTAGAGAGCTAGTTTGAAATCAATGGTGTGTCTGGCACCCAGCTCATTGTCTGATTACTGTTTTGTTTCTTACAGCTACCAGATTAATTTATTTTTTTCAGATTCAATCAAGGTGGAATATCATGTCTCTCTTTTTTTAAAGAACACATTGTTTCATATAAAACACTCCCAAACTATTGATGCTAGCTTTTTAATACTTAGTTTGTCTTCCTTTAAAAAACAAAATTATGTTCCTGAAAGGATTGCTGAGCCTGCACACTGTTTTTCCATTGTATGCTGCTTCACAGTTGTGCAATCACACGTTTTCACCTGGGAGCTGCCAAGTACAGCCACAGTCTTCTACTGTTGGTGACTGGGGTTCACTGGGGCAGTTAAGTGGGCATCTTGGTCAGCTTTCCACTGTCATGCCTGCTTCTACAACTTATAGGCTGCTGCTGTCACCATTGATAGTTTCAACTAACTGAATTTTTTCTGTGCTGCTGAGATAGACACAAAGAGGAATATGGAGGAATAAGAATCTCATTAAAGATCATATCATATCAAATCCAAACAACTGTTTATGTAGAAGCTAGTATTCTAATAGATTGTTTGAGTTAAAGCAGTAACCAGGCTTTTTGATGGTTTATGGACTGTTTTGTAGCAGGAATACACAGATTACTTACTATATGTTGACAAAGCTGCAAACTCAGCTGTTTGTGATGGGTTTTACTCTTAGCTGGTCTCTGTTGGTCCCCCTGCTCAGGGCTCATCTGTGTGTGTGTTGGGTTAGGTCTAGGTGTGTGTGCACATTTTTTTTCCGTGAGTTAGGAGATGAAGAGGATATAAGCCTGGATTAAGTTCAGAGGATGATTTTTATCCTTGTAGGGGGTCTCTAAACGGTAAGAGATGGATGCAAGGTGACCCCGTCTGGACACACACACATATACAGATAGGCTCATGCAAGAAACATGCAATCATCACGCACTGACCAATGAACACACACGTGCACAAACACGTATAAACACATATTCACAAAGACCGGACACATGGGAGGAATAAGCATGCCGGCATCACGCACACACTCACACCAAACACACACACAAACATACAGGTGTGTCATGATCCACAAATAGGGATTATATAGTGCTGATGTTAGAAGTGAAAGAAAGAAAAGACAGCTCTGCCAAAGCTTACTCTTCATTGTCACGGCGATAACACTAACAGTATTGACAGTGGATAGAATCATACCTTCAATAACTTCTACTTCCTTTTTATCCTTTATCCTTTTTTTTTTTTTTCTATTTTCTATTTGAGCCTCTGACTTTTATGTATCTATTTAAGTTGCACTGAGAGTGTGAGTGAATGACATACTGTGTACTCAGCAGAGAACTAAGAATAAACATGGAAGCTCAATTAATTCAGAGGACTTCCAGCAGTGCATGATTCTTTCTCATCTCCTTTACCCTTATGTTCAGAGAAAGAGCAAAGGAGCAGGTGAGCAGGAGAAATAAAAAAAAATAAGAGCGAAATAGAAAGCTTGGGGGTGCCCTCTGTCATTTGATCGTTTCATTTCCCATACAAGTGACAGCAGGGTTTGATGGAGAAGCAGATTATTGTGGGATTTCTCTTTGTTCTCGGCCATTAGTGCTCAAGATAAAAAAGCAGACAAGCAAAATGGAATTGTCTCATTCAAATCTCCTCCACCTCCTCCTCTGGCACTTCCTCGTTTTCCTCTTGTCCTCTTCCGCTCCCTTCGCCTTTTCTTTTTTTCTTTCTTTTTTTTTTATGCCTCATCGTTTTCCAGCTCTGTGTCCACGTCTGAGGCGCTGATCAGATTTGGCCCTTGGAAATGAGATTTCAAGGGACTCAGTTGATCCCACAATGCTGAGCATGACCTTTGCTTTGTTTCGGTCTTTCTGTGTCTCTCTGTCTGTCTTGTGACATTTCTCCAGTTTTGCACACACAGGTGCAGACACTCAGATCTGCACACATAGTCACACACATTACATCCCTTTGTAGTGCATTTGATAAAAACTCTCAACACACTTTATTAGGAATGAAAACAATGTGGGAACAGAACAATAAAAGAAACAAAGATGACAGAACGTGGATAAAACAGACAACATAGTGTAAACCGGGTGTTTGCTTTTGCAAGTCAGGGGCCTTTGGGTCCTGACTTGGTCTTTGAGGTGGAAGTGTGGGTGTTAGGTCTGATCTAAAGAGCAGGTACAAACTCTAATTCTGTTATATGTTCAAGCATATTGTTAGAAAGCATGCTCAATAGTAAGGACTACATCCATGTGACTTTTCTTTAAAAATGAATAACCCAGCTCAGTGTAAGGCTGCAGCATGTGGGGAAATTTTACAATTAATTCACTCTTTTCTGTGGTTGCTCGGCCTTTTGCCTCCATGTCATCTTGTCTTTAGCTTCCCCCTTTTTTTGTTATCCTTCACTCTGCCTGTTCAGCTGTTGATATAAAAAAATAAAAAAGGTTTGGATCCCGCCCCAGCTTTGCTTCTTCACCTTGAAGAACATCCCCCCCTCATTCTACAGGATCATTCCAAACAACTATTTCATTCAGGGATGGTAATCAGACAGACAGTCACACACACTGACACACACATACACACAGTAATGGCAGTAAGTGATTAGGTTCACAGATGAGGGATCATTTTTGTCCATTTTCTGGGAAACGGTGATTGCTCCCAGCATTCATTAGCAAATCACAGAGGTCAAATGATTCTGAGGCGGCACTCGCTCTTTTAAAACCACCTTGCACAGTCCAAGATGAATAAAATGAGACCGCAAATTAATAGACATACCACTAAACTAGTTCTACAGCTGAAAAGGACACAATGTTATTACGTCCTTGATGTCTGTGGGAAGTTTCGTAAGATATGTAAAATAGCAAAACTGCATGTCATTGTTAATTATCAACAAGAACCAGTTGCATTTTTACAAGGATATGTGTTTGTGGTGCTGTTGTTGGAGGGAATATACAGCACAAGATGCTATTTGAATGGCACCGTGTGTGAATGTATCATTGAAATGTGTAATCCCTGAGCAGCTGGGGAGCTGTGTGTGATGGAGAGAGCTGGGCTTCATCATAGCCTCCACAGGAGACTAGATGAGTCCAGAGTGAGAGAGACAGACAGACATAGAGACTGAGAGAGAGAAGGAGGGGAGGAGGAGAGACACCATACTGACAGTATGAATGATACATCATATGATTGTCTTGGACAGAGCTGTTCGCTCTGACTGCCTATACTGCACTCTCCAACTGTCCTCCATTTCACAAGCCCTGTTGGACTGATTTATTACACTCAACAAAACTGCTATAGACTAGACTCGATGTTGCTGCCCATAAGTTTTCAAACTTTTTCACAGGGGAATATTCCCAGAATGTTGATTTTTTTTAAATTTATGTTTTTGTTTTTCCCTCATGTATTTCCCCAGTCCTGGTGATGGGTAATCAAAGATGAATAAATATGAGGTGTGATCAAAAAGTCGCAAGTCTGTGTCTATAAAAAGCAAAAACAGTACCCGATTTAAATTTGGCCACCATCTTCTTCAAAAATAGTCACCTTGTGCAAGCGAAGCTCTGCTCTCAGCATTCTTCCCACATCTGGAACGCTCCCTGGATGTCCCGTTTGAGCACCAGCTGCGACACATGCTGGATCTCCTCTACTGTGTCAAAACGGCAACCCTTCAACTTGAATTTTGTTTTGGGGGAGGAGGAAGAAGTCGTAGGGATGCCAAATCTGGTGAGTATGATGGGGTGAACTTGTTGCATACTCATGACCATGCCACTCTCCGTTAATGCGCCACAGGAACAGAATCTCTCCTCATCAAGTATATATAAGTTTTAAAATACTAAAATTTAAACCAGCAGCATTGGCATTGGTTTATTAGACATAAGCTCAAATGTTTTATATTATTTCCCTTGACTCTATTCCTCACAAACATTAGCCGCAACATCAATCAGTGTAAAAAGTTCACTGGTGTTGCTGGAGCTTTTGACGTTGAGATAGAATTTTTTGTATGACAGCCACTGGACAAATCAATAGCTAAATCAAATAAAGGTGGCATATCAAGACATATTTGAGTAGATATGCCTGAAATGCACTTTTGTTTTATCTACTATCAACCTGTCAATACCAATCAATAGTCTTTGAAGAGTGAAGTCTTTCCTTTCCTTTTCTACCACTGCTCAACAAGCAAAGGGCCGGAATAAACACATGTCATCATTGGGATAACAAGAATGGTGTGTTTGTGGGATGTAGGTTACATTTCAAAGGTTTGAAAGGCCAGAGAAAGCTACCGTTTGTGAATTATTGAAGAGGTAAGGGATAGGATGGAGAATATGAGTGAGTAGCATTTAGAGTTCAGAAGAGAGAGAGATGGCCAGCTCACAGTGCAGTTCCGTGTATGACTACGATGGGAAATCTATATAGCCTAACCTTTCTTTGTCTGTAGTTTTATTGAAACTGACTGGTCAGGGGGACGGTATTTCACCAGAATAGTATAGAGAATCCAGACACTCCTGATTCCAGACCTCATCCACTCCTCAACTTACAAAACTGACTTTGCATTGTATGTGGATGATGAAACCTTGTGAATATGTGAAATTCTACTTTCCAACTCTGTCTGAAACTCATATCCAGCCTGTTTTTTTTTACTTTTATGTTTGATAGAAATTCACACTCCTGATAATAAGTGTCCCTTTGTGCAACTATCACATGCAAGGAGTGTTATTCAATTTTTATCTTAATAAAAACACTTTTTGCTTGTTTTCTGACTGTATATGCAAACTTCAGGCAATCTAGATATTGAAATATCACACGGTATGGCCATAGGTTCTCAAAACACCTATGGGATTACATTTGTTATGGACAAACAGATATCAAATTTTCACTTCCATTTTGCCCCTATTTTCTAAATTTGCCAATTTACCATAAATACAGACAATCATCAGAAATGACAACATATGGAATTGCAAAGAGGATTAGGCATAAACATCTCCCATATCTCCTCCAGCCACCCCGTTGAGGGAGGGCAGGTTGGCAAATAGGCTTTTCACATTTCAGACACCACAATGTCACTCCATCTCATTGCGGCATCCATTACGTGCTACCTTGGGAATGAGGAGAGGTCCATGCTGAGAATCAGGGCAGAAAATGGCCGCCCGCTAGGAGGGGTAAAATGGCCAGCGTTATTATTCTGACTCCCCCCAGGGGGAATTGGCCTGAATATAGATATGCAACATTATAAAACCAGGTTATTATCTGGGTGCAGGGTAACGGCCTCTCGCCTGTCTCTCCCCAATGACACACACACACATACACACCGATAAACACACATCCACACATAGCTTGCACACATATTATAAAATCTGGGTAATGTAGCATACTGTGAAGATTGTAGCCTTTCTGGTTGATTGAGGGAT
The DNA here is from genome assembly GCA_900302755.1 of Chromis chromis. NCBI lineage: Eukaryota > Metazoa > Chordata > Actinopteri > Pomacentridae > Chromis > Chromis chromis. Next base: position 23,181 of record OMNN01003301.1, read on the forward strand.
GTTTACCATCGCTATTGTTGACATTTTTCTGCTTTCATCATGTGTCATTGTTTTTGCGATTATTTTCTTTCTTCTTTCATTTACAGAAAATTAACATCAAGCTCCCCTCCGTCTCTCTGCCGCTCTCTCTCACTCAGTGTACATAATGTCATTTTATGGTGCAGTGATATTTCCGATTTCAGTAATATAGACGGCCGCTTCATATCAGTGAGCATTATTCACTTATGGGCTCCTTGCTTTAAGACATATTATTTCGTCGGTAATAAAATTATTATTTGAGTCAATATCTCTGTTGTTTGTGTGTGTGTGTGTGTGTGTGTGTGTGTGTGTGTGCATACGGTAAGAATTATGTATAGGTTTTACAGATTATACCTAGCATGTAGAGCCATGTGTAGATATTCACTACCACAATGATCTAGCTCTTTTCACGAATGCACACATGGACAAATGGACATTTAATGTTATCTCTTCATGCAGCACAGGATTGACACAAGCAATTTAAATTAGACATAAAGCCACTGGCCACCCTTCTCTCTCTCTCTCTCCCTCTGTCTGTCTCCTCTATATATATGTCGTCTTCTTTCTATTTATGTTCTTATCTTCCTCTCCTCCTCTATATCTTACTTTTTCAGTTCTATCTTCTCTCTCCCTCTTTCTGCTCTTGTTCTAAATTTCCCCTTTTCTGTTGATCTCCGCTGATTATGCCTCCCCTCCGTAGATTTGCCCCTACCTTCCGATGTTTTTTCATACAATTTAATAGCCCTCTCTCTTCTCTTCCTCCACCTCTCTCTATCTGTCTATCTGACTTCTCCAGGTCCGCTCTAATTCCCTCCTTTATTCATGAACCTAACCCTGCTGGGTTGGCTTGGCGTATGTGTGTGTATTTGTGTGTGTACGCATGCACGAGAGGAGAGGCAGACAGTAAATAGGAATATGAATCTTTAAGGGCCTGCTGCTACTGTGGCTGAAATGACTTTTCAGAGCCGCAGTGATTTTCCAAGAAGGATGTTGATGAGGGCCGGATTGCAAGAGATGTGTAAGTGTGTGTGTGTGTGTGTGTGTGTGTGTATCTGTGGGCTTTGGGTCTGTTTTGTCTCTCTATGAATATGAAAAAAAAAAAGCGATCTCAGTCGTCTTGTCTCCAAAGCTCCTTTATAAATCCACAATCCTTTTAACTTTATAATCTCCTTTTCTAACCGAAAAGCAACATTTGCTCAGTGCATTGTTTTTCTAACTGATTGGGATACAAAACAACTCCTATGCACCAAATAAACTATTTTATACGTTTCACTCAACTCTCTATATAAGAAACTGCATTTTATTCATTTCCCAGCCTGAAAAAGTGTCACATTTATGTTTTTACTCCCATATTCATTTAAAATGACTCATCATGGATGGTCATGTATAAATATTTAAAATCTCCTCTTGTTTTGCACTTTGATTTCTTTTTTTTTCCGAAGCATGAGCTTACGAATTTCTACCTCACCGTAGGCGTAGTGAACAGAATGCTGGATCTAAATGACTATTTGAGCACCACGGCCATGTGTCTTGAGCCCAGAGTGTCAAGTTGATTACTCACCGCTGACCATGATGAGTCAGCAATAATTCATTAGCGACCCGAGAGCACGGTTGGGATAGCAGCTGGGGGGGGTCAGGGTTAGGCCTGGAGGTCATGTGGGAGGTGCTGCTCACTGAATTAAAATTAGCGGTTAGCCTTGGAGTGTGTAATTCAATCGGTGGAATTCAGTGGGGACATGAAATGCCAAATGTCACAAAAAATATTTACCCAAAAACGATGTAGATAACAAGACTGAACAAAATCTAGAAATGGTAAAACTGTGGCTCTGGTTAGAGATTGTTGCTGATTTGTTACTCTCAGGAATGTGATGTGGCTGAACACCAGCATTATAACCACTAAATTTATGCCTCTTTTTATGGTTGAAGATACACTGAGCGTAAGATACCCTTATATTCAATATTAAGTTGCTGCTTTTGCATAATCTCCCTTGATATGTGTGTATGTCTTTAGAGTATATATTCTCCTTTGTGGAGATGGCTGGTATGCACTTAAATATGGAAATCATTCCATGTTATTTCACCTCATCATGCGACCCTAATATCTTCCTCATATTTCTTCCTTCTTTGTGCATGAAACTAGACTCTGATTGAACTTTTTCTTTACTTTTAGATTTTACTTGCCTCCAAAAAGCTCATCATGCCTCACAAGGTTGGCTCATGGGCTACAACTGTTTTTACATTAGATTAGATTTAGCTCTAGATGGAAAGCTTAGAAAGGTCAGTGGGTGAGATACTCCTGTTTCATAAGCTAATCAAACCTGACAACCCCATCAAAAAGGTCCAAGTAACTGCTGACAGCTTCTAAAAAAATTTAGACTGTGGTTGTGTGTGCATGTGTGTGAATGTGCGCATTTATTTCTATGGTGTGTATGCACCCATGACTGTGTGTGGATCTACAGCTATACCTGCTAGAGTGTGCTTGCAACTCTGGGCTGTCTGTCACCAGCCTCCATCACATTACCATAGAGCCATGACATCTCTGGCAGCCTTCTGAAGCCTCAAATCTGATAAAAACAGAGATAAATCTGATCTCTGATCTTCCTGATGAATATGATAAGACCTGCTCCAGGTTAATGGACCTTGACACCTATCAGGGCCCCGGGAACCACTGATCCCGGATCAGAGGTGGAAGAGACAGCGGAGGTGGAGTAAGAGGGAGTGAGACCCGGGGGGGTTAGTGGAAGCTGCCCTAGAGAGGTGCTCGCAGGCTGGGCTTGGATGACAGCCATGGCTGGGTGACGGTCCAAAGCTCCATGCAAAGCCTCCTTCATTCTCATTCACACACACACCTATCCACTCACACACACAACTTTCTGTTTCGCTTTTCCTGTTTTTAATTCTCCCATCCTACTCCCTTCTCTTCTCTCTCTCTCTCTCTATTGTAGGCTCTCCTTCTATTTCTCACACACACACACACACACACTAACACACAGGGATCTGGGGGATATATAGGGGTGTGGTAGAGCTAGTGATGGGGCTCTGCTTTGATGCCCAGTGGGAGATTACAGGGCCAAGAAGCAGAGATAAAAGTACAACCAAAACACAGGTAGCTGCTCTTGCTTATGCCTTACAAACACATTCACACATACACTTACACACATCCATAACACATGTTCGGAGTAGACCAAGGATGCACACACGCAGACACACACCTACATACACACTAACATCTAATGGCTAGTCAGTGACACTGAGGTCTTAGCCCCTGTCTGCCAGTCCTCATTTGTTTCCCAGCCCCTCCTATGTGTGTGTAGCAGTAGCACTTGCTACTGGGTGTCTTGTTACTCCTCAGAAGGTCTATTGATTTAACTCTTGCCACAATCTATAACACTATTGTCTTGCCTTAAGTGTCTCATCTGTACAATTCACTGGCAGGAGTCTATACATCAAAAACCCCGCCTGCTTAAGGATATTGGTATTCTGCAACATGCTGGGAATACTTTTTTTTTTCTCTGTGAATTTCACATTTCTTGCACACTCAACCTTACTTTTTTAAAGCGTAGATGCTTGCAGCTAGGCATAACACAGCCTGGTACAGGTTTATTTTTACTACTGTTGTGTTTATGAAGTCAATATTTTATTTCACAATATCATATAGCAGTGGTGTAGAGCAGAAGTTATATTTTAGTTTTTTTTTCCGATCTGTTGGGACACAGATGAAATATTCAGCCTTATTGTAGCATCCTGGAAAAAATGACATCCACTGGTTAAAATAAACACGTAGGCCTACAGTTGAGAAAATCAGAATGTTACAGCTATGTTTGCTGAAAGGCTTCGATTTAGGCCTCAAAAGGACATTTAGGTGTGCTGCTTGTGTATATCTTAAATACTCTTTCTTTTCAGTGTGGATCTTAGAATACAGATACGTATGTATTGGCAATGAGACATGTACAGACCCTTTGATCCTTTTTGTCCAAACAGGTCCAATCTATCTGAAAGCAACAAATCACACCATTATTCTCATAGAAAAAGGCAATCACCTTTTCTGGTATGCGAGAAATGCTTTCTTACAAGCAGTCTGCACACTCATGATGTTTGGCCTGTGTGGCATTTATACTTTTCTGAAGCAATAGAAATAGAAGAAACTATAAAGAATATGAGTACTTACGTAGTCATTCAGTTTATCTAAGTGCAATATTTTATGAGCTTTAGCCAGCTGTGCACAAACCTCAAGGTTACCTTTCAGATTCTGGCAAGATCTTACCATTGATTACCTTCAAGTGGCACCTCAATACAAATCGTTAACAAGGGACTTTGGCCTCTTCCGAGCAGTATTAATTGATCTTGTAAGAATGTTTATGAAAAACGAGGATGAGTGGCTATGCAAGCGAATAACACTGAAGCTGAATAGCAAAATTCCAAAATGATGCAGTTTCTTTACCTTTTTATGAATGCAAGCATCTTTGAATATCTACACGTCATAACAGTTGTTTGGACTAATGAAATGCTACTTCCTTGGCCTTGCACCCCACAAAAACTTTGCCTGAAAAAGGGAAACAAAAGCCATTGAAATGCATTGACAAAAAGGGATGAACAGAGCTTTGTCAATATCCTTATCAGAGCTTTACAATGTTGAATGGAGTACCAGGGAAGTTGTGGTACATACCACAGAAATGTTGGAAAACTATGGTGGTTATACATTTGTGCGGACGTGGGTGTATTTAGAAGTCTGGTTGCAACTCCACACTACAGCCTGTGAAATAACTGGACAGAGGGATGGAATGCATATAGATCTATTTTACATATGTTTGGATTGGATCATCCATTTGAGATCTATGAAACATGGAAAAGTGAGAAGATGCAGCTTTTCAGCATCATAGGAAAACATTGATTACGGTGGAAAAAAGGTACAGTAAATATCATGTTTTGAGAAATGAATTCAATTTCACAACTACTCCCGTACACGAGTGTTTGAATTCCAACTATATATGGGAGATCCTGGGGCCGCTGTATAATTAAAAAAAAAAAATCTTTTACCTTGGACCACAACCCACTGCTTGATTTCAGAGTTGTGAATCCATAAATCACCATATGCTCTTTATTTTGTTCTATATTTCTGTATCTTTTCTTTTTTTCCTCAGTCCATACTGCTACAGTGTCTGTTTCAAATGTCCATACTAAATTAGCCTTTATGTTTATTTTTATCTTAACTCAGTGTTTCTTGTGTGTTCTGCTGCCGATCTCCATCTGACAGTCTACGTATCTCACCATCTGGTTAAGAACCTAAAGTCACACAGAGATGTGGTTGTCACAGTGAGGGCCTCTGTGACCGTGGAGACATCAGCAGTGTAATCCGCGGGAGGCACATGTACCTCATCCTAGTTACCGTCATCGGGCTCGGCAGGATGTGACTCAGGCCCAGCAGGAAGAGGTAGTGATTAGAGTGGGACCAGGTTATGGAGATGCCATTACACTGGGAAATGATCAGAGGTGTTCATTAGGAGCCACTTAGAGATGACAGTAGTTTTTCCACAAGCTGTGCTGACGTTACTCTATCTATCCATCTATCCATCTGTCCATCTGTCCATCTATCCATCTATCCATCTATCCTCTCTGGTGCATACATTTTCACTAATAATTCATTCGGTGTCTGCATTGGTCCAGAATATTTACACTGAAAATCAAATTCTGTTGTTGTTTGTGGCGCAGGCATGAATAAAAACATGAGGGTGATTTTCCAAGGCAGACTAATGTGCCATTGGCGCCTTTTCCTCTGGAGTTCCATTGCCCTAAAATGAGGCCGGTCAGACAGGGAGTGATGGCGTTCCATGATGGTATTATATGATCACTACCTAGCTGCACGCTTCCCTCACCCTCTCCTGCACTCCCTCTCTGTTTCACTGTATCCCTCCTGCCTCATTTTACCCTCACCCCGGTGTCCAAATACTAAAACCAGCCATTCTGGATTCGCATCACTGTCATTCCATTATGACGAGAGCATGCAAGCGTGCATGCACATGTGCAAAGATCACAAATATGTATGGAGTAATGTACACATGCATGGCCACATGCTGACATTGTTTCACAATGGTAAAAATCCCAAGCAAAAAATACCTAACATTGTGAAATCAGTTTGTGATAGAAAAAGATTGTAGCTACTACATGCTGACAGGCATTCAGCATTATGGCAGGTCTGAATTTAAGTACACAGCACAGCTGGAGGGGAACATGGTATACTGTGACTCCACCGATCTATTTCGGTGGTGGCCTGAGTGGACTGATACTCCACATAAAGAAAATACATACGAGTACACCGTAAATATATCTTTTGACTAGACCACTGGCACCATAGCTGAAATAGATCCATAATTTAACCAGGGTTCACTATCCAAATTATGTGTTGCACTCTCCCTTCATGGTGTATCATTGGCCCTATTGTCCTTGAAACGTGTCAGAATTTTTTTTATTTATCTGTGAGCCTTCAATATGTCTCACTCAGCATTTAACATTCCTCTGCTCCTGCACTTTGGCCATTAAAGTTATTCTAATTATTATATAATTTTGTTCCAGACAGTACATCTGAGGCAGGCTGTTCATTTATCCGTGCTGAAGGTTCCCATTGAATGCAACAACGGGCCTACACAAAGTAATGTTCATAGCAGGAACTTGATCCCTGGATGATGGCTGTGTTAAGATGGCAGATAGGGAACAAAATCCCTCCCCAGCGGTGCCATCAGCTTTGATATGCAGGCCCTCCTCACATGTGGATCCTTCTATGAATATTTCACACGTTGGTTTATATATATTTACACACACATTTTTATTAGAGGGAATTATATCTTGGAAATGTCAAGGTTAATTTCCTGGTAAGGAGAGAGAGTGAAACAAGGTGGCTGCAACAAGGAGAGCAATGTGGAGGACTGAACATGTGTGAGTGTGTGTGCATGAGTCACTTAGTGGGTGCATCTGAGTTTTTAACAACCACACAAGAGAAGGACAGCAGCCTATGCTGGAAAGACAAATACTTTTATTCACATATCTGCACTTATCTGTGTCACAGCACAGCACTTGTTCAGAATTAAGAGTAAAAAGAGCAGGAAAGAAAAGAAAAAGTGAAAGTTAGGGATAAAAAAAGGATTTGTAGGAGAAGTGTACACAGTAAATATTTTAATCCTTTTCTGCTCAGGTTGCATACCTGCAGACAAAAAAATGGGAAACGGGGAGGACAAAGGTGAAGAGAGAAGGAAAAAACATATATCTTTGCAAGGGCGAATATTACTTGAAACATTGGTATATTTTTCAAGCAGTCATGCGCAAAATAATACCATATTAAACTGATGATTTAGAAGCAACAGTGTAGTAATTTTAATGATAAAAAATTATGAATCAACACAATTATTTGGACATGACTGCAGTTGTCATTAGAACATCTTCGTCAGACACCGGCAGTGAAAGTTTAGACACCTCAGAACAGAACGAGAAAAACTGAGCAAAAGATGAGTGAGACACAATAGTTAGTATTCAGTCAAAAACAAAATATCACTGCACCTTGACATACACAAACAAACAATAAAGTGCGTGTTGCGGTTTTATTCCGTGCCCCTGCCTTCACTCTTCCTTCCATCCAATTTACTCACTTTCTTTCTGTTTCGTGAGACATTTTCCCCCCCGCTACAAAGCCAACGTCATGTTCAGAGCTTTTCTACATAAGTGTTTCATGTCACTCCTTTTCCTCTAAAACACACTTGCCTATTCCGTGTGTTCCTGGTCTTATATTTGGGTTTGAGAGTGGATAGGTAACATTAAAGAGCTATCACTTTCTCTTTCTGTCATTCCCCTCCTTCATACACCATTTGATCTGAAGCCAGATATGGCTTTTAGATGTAGACTTGGACACACGCACGCATTCACACATGCATGGAAGCGCACGCACTAGCGCAGACAATGTGTGCACACTCTGTCTGACTGACAGATAAACAATTTGAGGGAACACACTCAAACATGTGCAAAAACACACCTTTATTTTGCAAGGCTTTTATTTTGTGTATCTCTTCCTAGCCAAACATCAAAAGGCGAATAGCATTTCACATCACACAAACAAACATCAATATTACAATCCTCTACAATGCCATTTTAAAATACCCCACCCTTGACAACTTGTGGAATAGGTTGAAGGAATGGAGTATTCAAACAAACAGACATAAATACACAACAAATACCACCTACAGCCAATAAAATATGCATGGCAGAGGACGAGTACCTTTAAACAGACTACTGTCAGAATTAATAACATGCATGGAAAACACAGTAACAGTGACTGTCTTCCACAGGTGTGTGTCTGTGTGTCTTCACAGTCGATTCTACCCATGTTCTATTTTTGCACTTATGTGTGCATGCTTCGGAGCTCAAATATAATACAGCTCAGTAGTGTGATATCAAATGCATGACAATCTTAGATTATTAGAGGAGGTGCAAGGAAAAAAGAAACGGCAGCAAAAGAACAACTTCTAAGTTTTATACAAATTCTTTTTTTTATGACACACATACATAATTTCCAAAAAATACAACAACTTTTACAACCAAAATCATTTTAAAACCTTAACAAAATTATGTGACTCTGCTGAACTCTGCAAATGTTCAAGTACAAAATGTTCCAAAAGCTAAAATTAATGCACTCAGATTTTAGGAGTGCAAAGCCTTGATATATTAGATCCCAATAACTCATCTTTTCCTTTACTCCTGCCTTTGTTCACTCTCTTTCTGATCTGTAATTGAAAAAGCATTCCATTTTTATTTTTCTCCGCTATCCAAAGGCTAAATCCAAAACACCAGCCAAGAGGTTAGCCTGGTCACCTGGCACCCACAGGCGCTCTCTCTCCTTCTCTCTCCCTCACACACACACACACTCACACACACCTGACTGCTGTGCTTCAATAAACTGTAAATTCCTCCTCTGCGCCCACCGTACCCAAGCTAACCCTTTAAAAGTCACCCGCCTCCACCTTGTAATGCATGAACACACACACACACACACACACACACACAAACACACACACACACGCACAGAAACGCACATACATACTTACCCACAGTCACACACAACAGACAAGCCCAAACACACAAAAAAACAATGTGGCTTAGTGGATGGTATCAAATTTAGTGGCCACGGGGATCTGGCTGGGGTCATAAATCTATATCTAACATGTGAGAAAATCTCTACATGAATATCTGGAGACACAGAGGGAGAGGGAGATGGAGAGACAGACAGCAGGGTATAGAGGGGAGGAAGACAAAGGAAAAAGAAGCAGAAAGCAAAGTAAGAGTCTTGTAAAGAGAAGGAGAGCCACAGACAAGTAGCATCAGTGGGAGACACGAGGCTGAGCAAGGTATAGAAAAGGAATAAACAAACACATGCAAGATGGTAGAAAAACTGAGTGGGAGAGTGGGCGACGAAGCACAGCGGAGGAGAAAGGGAATAAGTAAGAGAGATAAAGATAAACCGGCAGAGGGAGAAATAGAAAGATAGACGGAGCAAGAGAGTCACAGATGGAGACTGTGACAGTGAGAGATATATGGGCGGAGAGACAAAGCGAGAGAGGGAAGGAGGGCCGAGAGAGCTACAGACAGACAGACAGACAGACAGAGCGAGAGAGATACATGACCCCTCTCTCTCTCTAACAATGGCTCTTCATGTGGTGCCCAGCTTAGCAGGCGAGCCGTTGGAATCAGGAATGTGGAATGTGGGATTTCAGGCTTGGAAGTGATAGCTACTGTCTGTGTGTAATATTTAGGGCCGACACAGGGAGCCTCTGGCACGCCATGAAACACATGGACGGTGCTGCTTTTTTCTGCTGCGAGTCAGTTTATATCTCCTGAATGCGTGTGCATGCATACGTACTGTATGTGTAGAAACAGAGCGAGGTATATGTACGGTATCCTCGGTAATCTTAAAAATGTTACGTTTCCCAAAAATATTTTTCTTTGCTCTAAATGATATAGGCCTGTACATAATTTCTGTCAAAATAATAATATTGCTTTGACACACGTTAGAAGAAATAGCTATAACTTTTACTCAAGTAAAAGTAGCACAATAATAATATAAGAAATATTCCTACATAGGTAAAAGCCAATTCAAAAATGTGGCTTAAATAAGAATGTATAATATTTGTACTGAAATCTACTAAAAATATCAAAAGTACTAATTGTAATTATGCAGAATGGCCCCACTTGGTGTGTTTTATTAATATTATTGTAATTGTGTCAAAAACTTAATATTAAATTAAGATATTTGATAGAGTATTTAAACTACATTTTTATGCATCTAGTCAAGATGAGACTAATTACTTGATATAGTGTGGAATATTTTTATCAACACATTTTATTTATGATTGTATGTTTTGAAAGTATGAATCAGCAACACAGCTACAGTGTGAAATATATGTAGGGGAATATAAAGCACCACATTGGCCTCTTTAACATATCGGGAGTAGAAGTATAAAGTAAGATTAAAGTGACAACGCTAAAAGCACAGCACTTAGTAAATGTTTTCAGTTACTTTCCACCACTCTACGGTGAATGTGTGTGATGAATGTATACAGAGGCTCTAATAAGTGTCCAAACTCACACACACACAAAAAAAAAAGTTGTGCAAACCCCGTTCAGGTGGGTCTAATCTCCCTGAAGCTCCTTGCTTAAATAAAAAAGTTGCATGTATACACGTACATACTTTATATTGTCACTCTTTGTCTCTTGCTCTTCGTCTTTCTCTGTCTGTCTCACACACACGGAGCTAACACACACACTGCTGCTAACACAGGAGACAGTTGTTGCTGGCCGCCCCAATGCCTGTCATGGCTGTCAGGCCAAATCCCACGAATTATGGCTGTTCCAGATGCAAGAGATTTCTAAGCTGCCTCCAACGGCCTGCGGTCTGTGGTGAGAGAGAGAGAGAGAAAGAGAGAGGGAGGAAAACAGAAAGAGAGAGAGAGAGAGATTTGGGTTTATGCAGTGTCATCCAAAAATCCATCTTCCTTTTCTCTATCCCTCATCTTTATTAACTTTCTTTATTGTATCAATGGAAGAAGAAAAAAAGAAATAACCGCCATTACTCCAATTACCTGTGGCCAAGGATATTATTTTATGTATCACACATTTGAAAATTTCTCATGAAAGTGTGACTTACATCCGCAAGAAAGAGTGACTACCTAGCACGCTCATATTTTTTAAAAGGCAGCTGGAAAATTGATATTTTTGCAGGAATATATTTTTCCAGCTGAGTTGCGCTGTTTGTGTGAAATGAAATCACGGCACATTCTACATTTTCTACATTTTCTATTTATTACCTGTTGGTACTACGGGGGTGTAGAAATCGTATCATATTAAAACTACCACTTCAACAATAACAT
>OMNN01003301.1:34623-57146 GCA_900302755.1 Chromis chromis
TTCAACAATAACATTTGTGTGTGCATATTCAACATTAATTATCCCATATAAAATATTTAGCAGTCACCAGAAATTTCTTTTAAAAAACTACTAGTTGCTGCAGGATTATTGACACATTGATCACTGTGTCTGACCAGTACATTAGTTCAATTTCCCCATATGCACGTCAACACTTAAAATTCAGCCCCCATCACTTTCTTACTTCTTTTGGTCTGCTCTCACTCTTTCTCTCATTAGTACTTCGTAACCAGACAGTTTATTTGAAATTATGAAAGCATTACACTCTCTGATGTAGCAGTTTAAAAATCAATAGCTGAAACCCTAGCTGCCTCACTTAAGCCCTCTCCTATGGCAAAGGGGATGTCTCTTTCTCCCTCTCTCTTAAATGGTAATTTCATTTGCAGTCACTAAGACCTCACCGATAATTACCAATGCCCTGAGAGAGAAAGGCGAGTGAAAGAGAGAGGGGAGGGATGGGAGACAGGAGAGGGAAAGAGGAGAGATGGATTAAGAAAGGAGAGTGAATGCCAGTCATTAGAAAAGCTTTCCTCTCTCCCTGCTTTGATCAGAGTTAAGAACACATTGCCTTCGCTCTATCGCTCCCTGACACCAACCTCTGAAAAGAAAAGATGGAGCACAGGAGGAGGGGGAGGGGGGTGGTGAGTGAGGACGAGACCGACAAAAAAGATCCCTGAAGTCTTAAATAGCAGGCCTTAATTTTGACATTGAACCCGCTCTGTTCTTGGGTTACACCAGGGCCGTCCATTTTAAGAGAGCGCCACCATCCATTTTTACCCCCCTCCTTCTTCATCTCTCAAATGAACTAATCAGAAAGAGGAATATGAAGTGTCCTGCAGGATCCATTTCTCTAGAAGCATATGGCAATGATTGATGGGGGACAACTTTGACTTTCCCAGGTCATCCTCCTTGCACACATCTGGGAGCATGCAATAATTCTCTTAATTTTAGACCTCGTCTCTTCCTTCTGTTCCTTCTTTTTCTATCTCCTTTTTTTTCTCTCTTCCCCCCCAAAGAACTTCAATGTTACTTTGGCCAAAAAAGAGCCTCCTCTCAGTCTATCCCTCTTCTTTCTCTCTCACTTTCTCAAGGCTAACACAACCAGTCATTTTGGCTGAAGTAAAGGTACCGTAGTGGTTACCAGATGTTTATAAGGACTGTTGGGGCAATCCCCTTGTTTTTTTTTATGGCTCCCAAGATTTTTCTTTCTTGCTTAGAAAAAAACCCTTAAGAAGCGCTTATGTCATATAGCTATGGCAACTGGATTTACCATATGTGTAATGGCTAGTTGATATTTCATCATGACAAATACTGTAAAAGAGCCACAAGGAATATGAGTTACCTGTGTTTATTGCTTTTGAATGGATTTCAGTCTGAAAGCAGCTTCTTTTACTTAAGCTGCACATCCTGAGATTTATGCACATCCAGTTCAGAGGAAGGAAAATAAAAAGATTTCTTTGTTTTCTTTCAGTTTTACTTGGTTGTTCCATTGATTCAAAGTTGAATTAAATATAATGAAACAAAAAAACAAAAAACGTGTTATTATTCAGAGCCATTCAACAGGGAAAGGTTTAACTTTTTCAGTGTGTTATGAGAGACAGAGGGGGAGAGACAACCATTTCAAACCTCCCCGACAGCAACTGGGCCTTGTTAGCTGTGCATTGAAATCATCTTTGACTCCGGGTTTACAATAACAGAGAGGAACTTCGACCACTAAATGCTTTCGGGAAACCCACCCGTCCTCCTCCTGCCATGTGATGATCCCACCTCTGAAATATTCAGCACCATTAACATTCCGATGGGTATCATCCCCTTTCAGACACAATTCGCTCTGCTCTTCAGACCTGTGGGCCAAGGCAGGGAGAGGCCTGGAGCAGATGTTATCTGCTCTCATTCTTCACAAGATCTCTCCTCCTCCAAATGCACACTGTAAGTGTTATATTTGGTGTAGAGGAAACAGTATTCTCCTCTTGTTTAAAAAGAAGAAGAAGAAGAAATCAATGTAATAAGACTTAAAATCTAAATATTTGCTATTAAAAATGATTTTCCAATAGTAGATGTTAGAACATTTGAATTTAGTTCTGTTAATAACATTAGCAAGAGGATCTATATTTAATTTCATTCCATGTCGGTTTAATTGTGTTTTTACATCAGCTTGTTTCAGCTTATCTTTAAATACTCAACCATTAAAAGCTTCCATCGGTTTTATTGGCCAATAAAGCTGAAATGTGTTTGATCTTAATTGCTAATGATGTGACTATGTGGGTAAATTGTTTTGCCAATCAAATCGCGTGTTCTCTCTTATACTTACAACTGCTTTCATGTTGTCAAACCGCACAGCTGAACTGCCCACAATTAGCTAGGTGTGTGTATGTGTACGTGTGTGTGCTGTCCTTAATCATGTGTGATCATGTGAGAGACAGAGCGCTACACTTTGAGCACAATTAGCCAGGCATTTAGGCATCTTAATTGGTGACATTCGATCTCAGGCACTCGCTGATGAACCACTTAGCAGCAGACTTATGGATTAGCGCCCGGCAAAGCTCTCTCTTCTCAGATGTAACTAACAGGTCAGGAATTAGTGCTCTTAACACTGCCTTACAAATGAAGACAGCTGTATTGACTAGCATGGAAAACTGCTTTCTCTTCCAGTTTGCTTTTTCTAAATTTAGTCCCCCTTCTTGAAGTCTTACTCCTGTCCTCTCTTCTTATCATCTCATGTCATGTGTTTTCTCTTCTTATCAGCTGAAACAAGCTTTTGTTTAAACTTTGATTTGTTCACTCCTGGACAATTTCAACTGCTATGTTGGCTGTGGGCCACTCACATTTGGCCGTGACAGTATTTGGCGTTTTTGTTGTCATGGCGCTGAAGCTGTCTCAGTTGTCTGGGCAACATGTGCCGGGGCTCATGGGAGCCTCATAAATGTCATGTATCGACGGAACCGCTCCAGAGAGCAGGAAGTCCTTGCCAAAAAGAAGATAGATAGAGCGCCACTGGTGTTGGGGATGCCATGTTGCATTAAATCATTTTTGCGCCATGCATAAAAATACAGTGACACTTGCCAACACATGTACTGGTAGCTTTGTATGCAGCGATCAACAACAAAACAGAGATGTTACAGATGTCTTCCTCTTCTAACCTTCATTCTTGGCCTCCTTTTATAAACTAACCCCTATTCAGGGAGCCGATTCAGCAGCGCCCCCATTCCGATCTCTGTAGGTGTGTCACTTTTCTGCCACACTTTCCCTTCCCTAGGTCACTGTCATGTGCCTGGACCTACTGAGCAGAGGGACTTTAAACAGGAGAGACAGCACTTGTCCGTTAGATTAGTGTGTCCCCGACGTCACATGCCTATGCCTGCACACGTCACCACTTGTCTGGAGGTGCCTGTCGGGGTTCATTAGAAAATGCCCAGATTTAAGGAACAGAGAAATTTTGTCAAAAGGTAGACAAAACTGTCTGCAATGTACGTAATGTGTTTTCACTGAATAGGGAAACATTTATTGGATTTGATGTTGCGTATTGTGTAATTGCTGACATGAAAATAGGACACTTTCATTAATAAAAATACCTTATTTTTCTCTTTCTTAGATCAAAAATAAATATTCCTGACCCCACATCATTATTATTCAACACAAAACACATATTCTAACCAACAAAGCAACTCCAGGCTGAGGCGAGGGCCAGTCGGCATTTCAAGCGCCCCTGAGATTCCAGATATTCTAATACCGTGGGACCTCCTCTCATATTTATTGTGGGAATCAGAATTTATGATGAGTAAATTGGGCTTCTTCATCTGTGTGCCGGGGGGGTTGCAACATGCGGCCGAGATGGCTTGACTTATTGATTACAGGGAGCAGTATGCCCCATTTCAAAGGGAAGGAGAGCCCCCGCCACGCAACTTCTGAGAATTAATTTGCCCGGCATGGGCCTTCATGAGAAACACATGTCCATACACACACAAATGCAAGCATAGACACAAACAAGCACACAAAAACCAAAGCCTGCAGGTAAAAGAATCTCACTCCAAAAAAAGAAAAAGGAAAAAAAAACACCTACACATGCATGCAGCCCCTTCTGCCCCCACCAACACACACACACACATACACATACATGAAACCAATTTTTGCAGTGCTCCAGGTATTGTTGTAACCAAAGATTGTGCAAAGATTGTGATTGTACTTGCTGGCACAGGGATAAACACAATCACAGGAATCTCAAACATTTTCCCGCAACCTTAAAAAAAATTAAACCAAGACAGTTTTTTTGTTTTTGTTTATTTGTAGCTTAAGCTTGACATTCACTTTAAATGAATGGTGTTTCTCAGTTTTAATTAAGTAACGCTAGAAATTAAATGTTTCTTTTTGTTCGTCCCTGTTTTGGATTTTGGCTATTTTTTTGGTGAAATAACAAATAACGTGAAAAATAGAAGAAACACAACCCCCGTGTTTAAGAAATCTTCTGTGGCCGACAGCTTCTCACATAAAGTACCATCCAGTGACACTGTAACTGTACTTTAAGCAAATACGGCTCCAACGTGGTCCCATCCAAAGTGTTTCTCCAGACCGAGTCACAGCTGAACAATCAGTGGTTCATCCCTGGCATTGTCCACTGGATCGCCCTCTGCACTCAGACACCAGCTCCTATTTCACCAGCAGCACCCGCGCTAATTTATCATCGTGGTCATGACAGACAACACATCTGTGTGTGAATGGATTGAGTGAGGAAAGAGGGAAGTGAAGGAGGGACAACAGTGGGAACAGGAGGGGCAGAGACAGGGAAGAGTAGGAGGAAATATGGTAGCGAGGAGGATTCGAGTCGCACAATCGAGGCTCTTTAAGGGTCATATTTTGTTTGAAGGGCCCCATCCTACCCTTCACTCGACCTCTTGCTATCCCTCCTGCCTCCACCCTCATAACACGCTGTCAGCTAACCCTCTCAGCAACTGGACAGCTCATTGTCTTGGGCTATCTTATATTACAGCCCATATACTACAAGTGTGATATGGAAAAGAATTAAAGAGCTTAAGGAGTGAATTGAGAATGCGAACCTGCAGAGGTTTATATTGCCATATAAAACTGTAGCTTCGCAGGCTATGAAAGGGCACATCCATGACGACCAGGGTTTTGATGACTGTCCTGTACGAAGCATTCTTTTTTAAATATTTATTGCCCGAATGACGCCGCTGTGTTTGTCAGCGTGGCAAAGCTGCGCAGACGTTCCAGCGTCGAGATTGATGGGCAGATAGGTTGAAATACGGACGGACAACAGATGGGGAGACACACACTTTACACACACATCTTGTGTTCACATGTCCTACGCTGGCATTCATACAGTATTTGTGTGTGGTTGTGCGTACATGCATGCATACATGTCGAGACAGCAGGTGCGCGCATACACACGTGCTCATGTGTGTGTTCAAGCAAGCATATCTGTTTACTTTTGCTCTCCAAAACCCACTCACATTTGAATGCAGGAGACAGGACACATCTCTCTGCTCTGTGAGCCGCTAGACAGCTCAGTCAGAATATTTTAGAGTACACACACATATTACACCCCTGTACACACACACACACACACACACACACACACACACACACACACACACACACACACACACACACACACACACACACACGCACACACACACACACGCCTCCCTGGGGTACCCCATATGCGGCGCCTGGGGAGTGCAAAATGGAACTTTTTAAAAGCCAAAAACACTTCTCCCGAACAAACTAGTCTCGCTTAATAATACCACACTCATGTTTCTCTCTCCTCTCTCACGACAGGCCGTCATTATCTACAAGGGGTGGGTGTTTCGGCTGCGTTTTAGGGAAAGGTCGTGGTTGTTGTTTTGGTATCTGAAAGCCTTGCAACATGACAGATGGCAAATAGACTATAAACTATTTGGAATCTATGCATCAACAAATACATTTTGGTATGGAAATGAAAAAGGGAAGGAGTTTGGGAATTGCGGATTTAGCGCGAAGGTATTGCGACTCCCAAACTCCACAGACATTCGCTTTACTGAATTGCTTATTTCGGAGCCGCAGTACATGCTGCAATATTTTGATGTGCATTACATTCAGGAATCAAGAAAATCTATGTTGTTGAGCTGTTTTTTTTTATACAGCATGAGAGCTGCAAGGGTCTTTTTTTTTTTTCTTCAGGTGAGGTAAATGAACTTATGTACACACAGACACACAAAAACAAACACACACAGAGTCCAGGCACACAACCAGTATGTATACAGACAAACACACATGCACCTTCTGCTCTTATGAAGATAAATATGGCAAGGGGTAGATTTTCACCCGCACCCACTGAACGGGACACACACATTAATCTTTTCTGTATTTGGTGTTTTGGGGTGTATGTGTGTGTGAATGTGTGTGTGTATGTGTATATATGTCTGGTGGTGGTGGTGGTGGTTGTGGGGGGGTATTGGGGATACAGCAGCAAGGGTGTGTGCACCTCACTGCCTTTTCAATGTATGGAAATGTATGTGCATTTTTAAAGTAGGGGGGCTAAATTTATTTCTCTTCCCCCCCGTGTACCCTTCGCCCCTTCCTCTCTCTCCACACCTCATTCCCGAAGCTGATAGACCTATGGATGCATGATAGATGGAGAGAGAGGGAGAGAAAGAGAGGTAGCGGGAGAGATGGAGGGGGTCTCTGCATGGATGCATACATGCATGCATGGATGTATATACACCTCACTCCCCTTTTTCCTCTCAAACACCCGCTATAAAGTCACTAACACGCACACATGCATACAAACACACACCTTTGAATTCAGGATTCATGCGCATACCAAACGTAATCCATAGTTTTACATAATGGGGAGGAGGAAAGAGGGGAGGCAAGTCGACTCCTGTAGCAGGGTGATAAAGATAATATGAATCATCTGACTCTTTCTCTTTCTCTCTGTATGTATACACATTCACCTAGGGAGATGCTGATATGCTATAGGGGAATATAATGAGATATGGAGAAGGTCCCCCCTGATCGTCAAGAACACATGTGGGTCATATGTGCGCTTTGTGCAATTTTCACAATGTGTAAGGATTATGGTTCACGGTATGCAGAGATTTAAGGAAATTGCTCCAAGTGCAAGTCATATGTGTGCGGAATGGCAAAGCGATTGCACTATTTGCACGTATTGCATAAAGGCAATTACATTGGGAACGCACAACTGAGTGCACTGTTTTGATATGCAATTGATGGATTTTCTGCACATTTGAATAGTTGTACAGAGTTTGTTTGTCGCTGGAATTAATTAAGCAAAAAAAAAAAAAGCATGCAACACACTCTACATACAAACAAAAAGGAGAGTCACTGTTAATTATTCAGAGAAAGTTAATTTTTTGGAATATAATTAAAGGCATTTAACCATCAGGGACAGAGTGAGATCAAAGATGTATATTTGATGTCATGCAGATAGCATTTTTAAATTAGCAAACCCTCTTAACTTTATAATTATCTTTGGTGTGAGAACTGAGGCAGGAAGTTCTTTTGTGTTAATTCTGGGACTGAAATAGTCTCCTAAGAATTAGATGAAATTAATTAGAAATAATTGCAGATAGACATGCAGATTGCATTTACAATGCAAATAAATCTTAGTAGAGCAGAACTAAAGTTTTTTTTTGTCCATGTTATTCAGTGAGCAGAGTAAAGATATAAGAAGACTATTGTATATTAATATAAATTAGCTTTATATGAGATTTCAATCTATTTTTGGATTTTAAGCACACATTCTAACAGGAATCTGTGTTGATTGAGGGTCACTTATTCATTCACATTAATTTCACTGCACAGCATGACAATATTTCCTGTTCCTATTTCTGGGAAAGGATTCATGTTTTTGGATGTGTGTGTCACAACCACTTTCTCTCCCCTCTCCTAATGTTTCTGCTGAAGCTGACACACACAGTAATGTCCAGATATATCAAAAAAGAGAAATAGAAAGAGGGTGTGGTGTACGTGTGTGAGTGAGTGAGAGAGCGAGAGAGAGAAAGGGGGGGAGAGAGGTTGAATTCTATCTCCCAGTATCAGCAGCCCCACGGAAAAAAAAAAATAGAATTGTTTCCTCCATATTGGGAATCAAAGCTAAGCCTGGTGTTATTGTGTCCACCATTTTGACTGCAGTCAACAGACCTTGAGGAAGCAGGTGCACCAGGATGAGTGTGTAGGTGTCAGTACATTTTATTTATTTTTCTTTCCTTTTCTTTTAAAGAAAAAAAATTTGCAGGTCAAAACGCATGCTCCTGTGAATTCTTCTCCTGACTCGTTGAATATTTTAAAGTGTATGTTTGTGTTACATATATACAGTATATATATATGTGCTGAATTTGGGTGTATGTGTCTATGTGTGCGGCTGGTGCACAAGCATGTACGCCTGCAGGTGTCCGTGCCTTGCGCATTTATAGTCGCAGGAGCTGTTGACCTCATCCGCTGCCCCCCACAACCACCCTATGTGTTTCTAGGGGACCCTTGAACTTGACCATGGAAGGAGAGGGGTTATGGGACTGGAGACTTAAAACAAACCACTCTGATGGACAACAAAGACAAGGGGGGGAGGGTGGTGTTGACTTGGGTTGAGGGGGGGTGCATAAAGGTTGAGATTCCAGGGGGAAGGTCCCCAGGGTGTGTGTGTGTGTGTATAGTGTGTTGTGTTAGTGTGTCTATTAGGTCTTATGTGTTTCTTTATTTCAGCAACATGTGTGCTAGAATATGCAAACTGTGTGTGTCCATGCATATATATTGTGTTTAAATGTTTGTGTGCATTAATGCTCATGTTTATATCGTGTTATCTTATTTTATCTATGCATGGAGTCCCCCGTGGTTCTCTATGTATGTTGATGTAGTTTGTGGTAATTTAGTGGACCATAGATTTGATGCAGAAAACAATGCAAAAAGTAAACCTAAACATGTTTGATTTTTTTTGTTGAATATGGAACATTTCTATTTTTGTTAAAACTGAGATAAACACTCCTACAAAAAAACAACTACGGCCTCAAAACACGGCATGTAAAATACAGTACAGTAACGCTGGAAAGTGTCAAAAGTGTGTATGAGAGAGAGCAATATTCCAAATAGATGTGGTAAAGATGAGTCTAAATAAGAAGCTGCAGAAGAGAAGATGAAAGGACAAATGGAATGGAGGTAGACGGAGAGGATGGCAGTTTTGTGGATGAAGATGGGAGGATGAGGAGAGGAGAAAGTGAGAGGAGGTAGAAAACAGGGAAGAGGAAAAGAGGTGGTGGTTATAGAGGAGGAGGTTTAAAAGGGGGAGGGAGGAGAAGGAGAGGAAGGAGGTAAGGAAGAGGAGAACAGGTGGAGTTGGGAGGGGGCTTGAAAGAGGTCAAGGAGCAGAGCGTCTTTTGGCAAGGAAAATGAAGGGGTGTGTGTGTGTGCATGAGCGTGTGTCTTCCTAATTGTGAGTAGAAGGTGAGGGGTGAGGTCTAGGCACGCTTCCCGCTAAAAAAAAAAAAAAAAAGCAGATAGAGATGGACAGTCAGAGGCAGCGCTGTGCTGTGTGTGCGCGCACCTGTGCACACGTGTATGTATGTGTGTCTGCGCACTTGCTCGGCGTGTGTGTTGCATGCGTGCGCCTACGAGTGTGTGTTTTAATAGCCACAGTCAGAGAGCCTCTGTCAGACGGTCAGCTAATTGGCCATCTTACAAGTACAGAGGAGGCTGCTCGCAAATTGGCAAAAAGGGCAACCGGCTTCAATCTGATACCAAACTCCTTTCTGTCACGATGCTGTCCATTAGACAACAGCTTAAGTCAGGGAAATGGAACAAAAATAAAGAAAAACAGAATACAAAACAGGGGGAAAATAGTGGCGTAATTGTGCTTTGGAGACTCGTGTTGTTGCGCTCGACCCGTGTGTAGCGAGACAATAGGGATCATGCCAGACTTAGCGTAAATAAAAATTTGGCGCAAACGTTGCCAACTCATTGGGTTGCTGTGATTATTTTTTCCCTTATATTTGTGTGTGTGTGCGTGTGTGTGTTTTCTTGTTGCAGAAGCCTCATGTATTTTAATCCATGTAAAGTCCCAACTGGGTTCCAATTAGGAACAGGTTTCCTCACGCCCTGTGGGGAAACTGATAATTATGCCGTTGACTGTGGTTGTGACTTACAGTGTTTGTGTATTTGTGAGTGTGTATGTGTGTGTGTGGTGCAAGGGGACTTAACACAGTGTATGATATTCTTTTTTATCTCCCCGTAATGTTTACAATACTGACGTTGTTAGCTGTATCAAATGATCCTTCATAATTAGACACAATACAGAGATTCAAATCCTCTTATCTCAGTTGTTTATCATAAGTAGTGAGCTACACACACACACACACACACACACACACACACACACACATACACACTGACACTTGTGTATTGTATTTCACACTAAATTTAAGCTTGAAGGCACAACAAGCTAATGTGGTTGAGTATAGCTGTTTTTTTACACATTTTTTGGCCTTGATTAAGCACATGTTGAAGCGCTCGTGTGCTGTTTAAAAGGACTGTACAGTGGATGGTATTCTTTTTTATCTTTCTGTAATGTTTACACTGCTGATGATCTTAGCTGTACCAAATGATTCTCCATAATTGGGCATGATGCAGAGTTTCAAATCCTCTTATCTCAGTTGTTTACACACTGTTTTTGGATTAAAATATAAGCATGGAGGAGTTATAGTATTACAGTATAAAAAAAATTAAAAATATAGATGTACATTATATGAGCATCTGATTTTATGTATTAATACATGAGTATGTGTCTGTTCTGCTTTGAATGTGACAGGTAGCTGCACCCTAAAGCTCTTCCAACTCCACAGCCGCCAGCTAACCTTGAAAAAAAAAAAAAAAAGACAGAGAGAGTGACGCTGATGTAGTGGACAGTACACCTCATATCTAAACCTAAATGCTGAAAAATGTCCCCTCAGATAAAATTGATGACCCAGCTGCAGAATCCATTGGTATAAATACATTGTTTTGCAAGGCTGAGCTAACAAGAAAGCAAGAAAATGTTGAATTTTCTCTGCGTGGTTTTCTGCAATTTGAAAAGCTTGCCATAGCGGCAAAAAAGCAGCCTGTGTTTATTTTCAGCACTGCAGTGTTTTGGGGATGCTAAGGCCCTCCTCACTGTGTATTCATGAACTCTTATTGTTGTCTCCACTATTTCCATGCCGTGTCGCCACAAAAAACGCCTCACAGAAGGGAATTGAATATGAGATATTTACAGCGTTTTTCTTAATCCGTACAGATGGCCTTGCTGGGGTATGTACATATCGCTGTAAACTGTTGTAGACTTATTCATATCAGACGAGATTCTGGGAGGGGGTACTGGGTTAAAATCCAACTCCAATTTACAAATCTGAGATAATTTTCATATTCCCCTCTGAAGATTTTTTACATAGAAATGAAGGGAGTGGAGGGTTGAGAGGGGCACAAGGAATCTTTTGAGACTGCAAAACAGCATAATTGTTTTGCTATCCAATCGGGTGTTATACTACACATAATATATGGTTATTTCATACAGCCTCCAGACTGCCAAGATGTTTTCAATTTGGCACGGCCCTGCGATCATGATATCACAGAGAAAAGAGAGAGGGAGAGAGAGAGAGAGAGCTTCCAGTCTGGGATGGCCAGAGCAGTGAGAGGGCGATCATTTCGCCAAACTCAAAGGCTTTTCCCCCCCTTCTCTCTCTCCCTCTCTCTTTCTCTCTCTCTCTCTCTCTCTCTCTCTCTGGGACGAATAATTCCACAGTTGCTGAGGCACTGAAAAAGCAATCTGCGGAATACCCCAGGGTCATGTCTGTGGCCGGATGATTTGTGTGAAATGTCATACATTAAATATAAGTTTAACATTCAGCCCGGTGCACTGTAAAACTGCCCTGTCGTTGCCACAGTCCGCCATTTCCCTCTGTGCAGGGAGGGTTCGGGTTCAAGAAAGCGGTCACAAAGGAGTTGGACACACAAATACACACAGAGACATGGACACACTCTCTCTCACACACACGCACCACCCCCTGTGTCTGCCCAATCTTAGAGGGAGTAGGAGGAAGGGGGTGCGGACAGCGGGGAGTTGTGAGGCCATTCGATCTACAGCTGCATTTCATTTACGAATGCGAGAGCACTAACTTTTTTTCTTGAAAAATATATCTATATAATTTTTTTTTTTTTTCAATTTCATCTTGTATTTTTCCCAGGGAGCTTTTGGGCTAGACAGGAATTGAAGAAAAAAAAGGGGGGGTAAAAAGGGAAGGAGGGGAAAGGTAGACAGACGGATGGACAGAGAGACGGACTGTTGGTCTTGAGGCAGGTGTTGAATTCGCGTCTAGGCTGAGATGACAAAGTAAGAGAAGAGGTGAGGAAGGAAAAAAGGGTTGTAACTAATTCATAAAGTTTCAGGAAAATAGCAGCCACTGAGAGGAAGAGAGAGAGAGAGAGAGAGAGAGAGAGAGAGAAGAGAAGCGAGAGACAGAGGAAAAAGGTGTCTCCAGGGACTTCAGTGAAGCAGTCATCCCAGAGAGAGAGAGAGGGGAGATTCTGTCCATCCTAGCAGATGAGAAAGAAATGACAGAGGGGGTACAAAGGATGTCATCTGCCAGATGGACAACTGATGAGTTTCCTCCCTTTTCTCTTTGTCTTTCTGTTTTTTTTTTCCTCCCTCATGACTTGTTTGTTTGCGTGCAGTCAATGCCTGTAGAAAGTTTCTGTCTGAATGACTACAATAAGATCATGTGTTTGATATGTAAAGGGAAAACGGTGTGGATATTTCAGAAATATGAAATTCATTGAAGATGGCCAACTTTGGTGATGATCAAAGGGCAAACAGTGGATGTTTTGAGTACAGAAAGTATAAAACAGTATATCAGCCCTGATTAAGCTGTGCCAGACTCAGGTGGATATTGTTCATGAATGTAATTATGTACCTCTGTGCTTTTTCAATATATTCTTATCTACTTCGCACAGTTCAATTTAGTTTTCGCCTGGTGGTGTTTGACAACATTTGCATCTAAAAAATCCATGCACCCTTTCTACAAATTCTACTTATTATTGCCATGAAAGAGCTTACCACTAGATTTATCAATTTCACCTTGAAGGTGTTGTACTTGCCAGTGCATTTGTAAGCAACCCGGGACTCTTTGAAGACAAACACAGTATCGTACAATCTGTAGCCCCCCTTTCCCACCCTTCTCCTCCCTTTCCACTCCCTACTTCAAAGCAGAAAGGCTGAGATGAAGGTTTGGAAAGAAATGGAAAACAAATTGTTCATTTGTATCTGGGAGGAGACCAGACACTTGAGCAAATGCTCTCTGCATTCTCTTTTTACACGCGCTGCAGTAAAGTTATCTTAAGGTGGGGTGCAGGAGAGCCAGAGAAAGGCGAGGCCCCAGAAATTGCTGTTTTAAAGTCTCAGCCAGACAATCAAATGTGTAAATGAGAGTGAAGCTGGTCAATGATCAGCTTCAGGACAAATCTACACAGATACTAAATGCACACAACTGAAAGAGAATTTTCTACTTTCTTCTGTAGAAGAAATGCTGTGTTATGTGTTGTTTATGCTGCAGGAGGTAAGGAACTGCAGAATAATACAGGTTATTACAGTGTTTAATTTGTATATGTTGTGTTCACATCAGAGTTTTTTAAATAGTATGAGAATCCACATTTATAATTCAGTAAATTAAAATTTCTGCACCACTAAAGGACATCAAAGTCAAAAGACATACCATTGACAGAGATGCTTTTTAACTATATATGCACCAAACAACAAATTATGCGCTCTTTTAATGCTTATGAGAAACCGATTTACACTCAGTAGACAATAGAAAAGAACCTTGTAGCTTTGATCATTAAGAATAAAATTATGCTCTTTCATTGACAAAATAACGGAGGCCTTTTGATGTCAAAGGGCTTGACTGCAATAAAAGAGCATGCAGAGTTAAATAGATGCCTTGCATTAAAGGATCCGAGAAGCCTTCAGATAACATGCATATCATTCTGCTTTACTCTCAGAGGTGATGTTGGACAATCTAAAAGATGAAGAAGAAACTGCTCCACACTTTAAGTCACCTCTGCACCAATTTATTGTGTTAGTGTTTGATTGATGAGATGAAGGACCAAGAGGCCCAACAAAATTGTAACTGCCACTTCTTTGTATCGCCGGCCTCCATTCAGGCGCCGGTGCACAGTATCTGGGGAATTAACACCCATGTGTTTGGTGTAAGGATGGAATACCTGAGTCAGTGTTGTACTAGAGGCTGAGTTATAGATTGTTTGACAGTTTCTCCACATACACTACACCCCTCTCCATACAGCATGAGGCTGAGGATGAGGGAGTCTATACCATAAGGATATATCACATGGTTTTATATATATTTCAAGCTTCAAACCTGTGATAAGGATAAATGGGCTGATGGGAGAAGGCCAGACTGTGGCTCCTTGGCCATTATCCACAGGCAGGCAAATCAAGCCAGCAAATCAGGAACAATGGAGCCCTCAAAGAGCAGAGTGGGGATCAAAGCAGCGCTAACTGGCCATTGCAATCCAATTGAAATGTTCACTTTGCATCTCTCCAAAGGTAATGGATGTGGAGAGTGGGAGGTGAAAAGAAAGGGCTGCCCGCTCACATTTGACGTAAAATTATGGAAGGTAAGAAGAGAAAAAAGGAGAAAAATGCACGTGACAGGCCTGGCCTTCTCAAGTCATCTACTGTAGAAGCTTCATAATGTCCCTTGGTTATTTTGACTTTGAATTTGCGAAGTCCCATTTTTTTCACTCCCTTTTTTAGCTTCCTTTGAACCTTCCAATGGTAACATTATGATGATATATGAGATGCTATACTATGGCCCTTGTGCATGTGGAGTAGGATTGAGGCAGGCTATTTCTTAAAGTGTCCTCTCTCTCTTATTCCCTCTGTGTCTGCCTATCTGTCTCTCCCCCTCTTCCTCTCTTTGTCTCCCCCATCACTTTCTCCCTCCATCTCTCCATCTCTCTCCATTTGAATGTGTTGATCACCTGGGGAGATGCTGCATTAATGCTGACGCCCAGTAAAAAGCAGAATCTCCTCTTTATTTATCTGCACTAAAATTCCTCCCAATCTTTCCAGCACATTTCACTCAATCACGCAACTCAGGCCATTCCATTAGCCACACAGGGGCGTTTTACCCCATTGAGCACAACACGCCCCGCACTTCTATGAATATAGATTCCCCTAAATTATGTATAATGGGAGTGCTCAGATTTTAGCATTTTTACTAAGAGGGTTTGAGGGTGTATGAGTTGTTTCTGCCGCTTTTTAAGTGCATCTTGAAATTCACAGTGTGTGAGAGAGACTGGAGATGGTGTTTGCTTCCTTTGAGTTTGTAAATGGAGTGTGGATGTGTATGAACATCTGAAGTTGTCAACAGGTCAGAGAGGAGTTTACTAAGGGTGGATGTTGGCGTATGATACATAAAAGGTTAAACCTAAATATACACATCCGATCAACTTCTTCCCAGCTTATTCTTTTAACCTTCTGGAAAATCTAAAATGCAATTGTTACTTGGAGGAATTTAAATGGTAGGTAGTGGTATGATTGCATATTACTCTTGCTTTCATTAGCATTATATTTCAGTACCCCAAGTTAGATTTATCTCATAAGCAACTGAGGTCTTAGTCTAGGAGGTCTGAATTTGATCTCTTGTTGTGCTGAACATTTTCTGCTCCGAGCGTGAGTGGTGGGACTAATTGGATGGTAAGTAATTTTAATTCACATGTTGGCAGTTGGTGTCCATGTAGCTCAGCGGGAGGGAGGGACACAGCCGAGCTATATCAACAAACAGACCAGCAATTCTATAATCAGAACAAAATCAACATCCTCATTACTGACTCCAAGCTGCTGCCTACATCAAAAACGGCTTCAAAACTCTTTCCCCTTGTTTTCAGGGAGTGATTATGTTTAGTGTCAGGCCAGACATATCAACTTTTTTTTTTTTTTTTTTCATTTTGCACAGAGACATGCTCACCAGAATTCTAACAACCCTTGGAGGTGGGGGTTGGGGAGTAAAGTTAGGGATATTTTAATCAGTTTCATATTTTGTGTGTTCATTTTATGTAATGTCATAATAATGTTGTAACGTCTCACTGAAGTTAGAATCTTGGATATTTTTTTCAGTGAGTAAAAAAAACAACATGCCAATTAAAATTTGTAGCAATTGTTTCATGGTATAGGATGTGAAACTGCAAACACATAATACGGCATTTCACAACAACTCTGAATGTAGATGGCATGTTTTCATTCTGTGCCCACAAGCCCTGCCGGACAATTTATCAGTGTATTCATGTTTTTATATACATGCTTTCACCCTTTTCATTACTTGTTGTGAATAGCTTTTTTTTCTTTCTCGACTCACGCATCTCCAAAGTGATGGATGTTTCATACAGGGAGCATTTTTGGATGATAAAAGTTAAAAATGTATCCTCCGTAGACATGATTGTTTTTGACATAAGGAAAATGAAGTTAATTAGCATAATAGTTTCCAAATCAGTTACATTTATTTCAGTCTGTTCAAGAACATTCCTCATCTGTATCTTTAACAACAACCTGAGCAAAAACTTTACACTTTCTTTGTCAACAACTCTGTTCGTTTCTGTTAACATCTGGTTAACTGGGACTAAACCACTGGGTAGTAATAGCAATTATGTAGCTGTATGTGGTATGTTGCTTCATGTGGTTTGTGTTGCCACTGTTTATGGAATCTTTGCGTCTCTGTACCTGTGGTCTTTGTTGCAGCAGGTCATTTCTAACAGCTGCACCATATCTGCAATAAAAAAAATATGCTAAATATGTGCACATATACTCAAGGAAGTATAACTAACCTGTTTACTGTGTTAAAGTATGTGTGATGGCACCGTATATCTCATTTTTTATAATTATTCAAACTGTACACACAAATATGTTTTCTTTTTAATACGTGGATTCATTACATTCAATAGAGTTTCTGAACTGTATGTATAGTTCAGCAAGAATAGGAGTCATTTATGTACAAGGCATTTTGGTCCAACTTTTTCTCCATTGCTGTAAATGCGTCCACACTGCCAGATGCAGTGATTCAGGCAATCACCTATGAGCTCTGACCAACCTCTAGAGGCGGACCAGAGCTGGACCAGAGCTGGACATTATGTAGCTCGTCCACACTAGCGGCACTCACTCAGCTGTCTTATTTGAACGCGGCCTAATACTTTATAATATATTCTATATTATCACATGACTGTGCATTTTATTTGCCTGCGGCTAAGCTTGGCAGCAACCAGCAGAAAGTAAAGGCCAATAGGTTGCAGGTTTCCAGGGCCTTCTGCATGTTTCATGAACATTGCACCCCTGACACCTATTGAAATTATGCTTTGGAAATTCAAACATATGTCGAAATCTTTTGAGTAATGATTCTCGGTAATACGGCTTCAGTACTAGTATGCAGATGAGTGCCAGAGAGGCTGTCAGAGCCTGTCTCGGGTTGAACTGGGCCTGGATGCTGGCTGTCCCTGTTGTTAGAGCGTAATGGACGTGTCACCCCTGAGGAAAAGCTGCTGGCTGCTTGGGTCACCATGCCCTTCAGCACATGACACACACGTCACCGGTGTGACAGGAACATGCAAAAAGCATACTGACACCATGGCAACTGAATCCGTGTATGTGTGTGCAAGTGTGCACAGCTGTGTGTTTATGTGCGTGTATTGATCCAGTGCGTTGTCTAAACTGTATTATTGACCTAAATGTTGTTTCTAACATCTAATCTGTTCTAGCTCAGATGTAATTTTATAAAGAATTTAGAAACACTTGTTAGCTTCACTTAAGAAATTGTCGGCTGATGGGAATTTATTGCGGCGATTCAGATGGATTGCTTTCATAAAACCTGATGTTGCATTGAGGGAGCCAAATATAGTAAGTGTTCCAGTAACTGTATGATGCCTCAACACACACATATGCACACCCACACCCACACCTACCTACCCACACACACAAATAAACATACGACAAACACGCTCACATATACAGACACACACGCACACTTGTTATCGATCTACAGCTTAGCTCATGCCAGCAGGTAGTCCAACTCACCGGTTATTCTGAGGAATTGCTTTCAGTAGCTCCATCCACACACACACTACATGATTGTTTCCAGTGGCTAAATCTACACAATTTGTACACAGCCAACTCTTAAGACACCATCACCTCCTCTTCACAGATCAAGGGCTGAGTTTGTCGATACCGCGCACACACACAAACGCACACGCACACTCCCAAACACACTTGCAGCCTTGTAACTGAACCATGTTTAATGCCGCGAGAGTATCAAGTTGAATACTGTTGCATACTTAGTTCTTTATCCTGGTCTCTCATCCCTCCATGTCTGCCCCTTCCTCCTCTAAATATTGCTTTCCCTCCTTCTCTGTCATAGTCATGCTTTTTGAATTCTCTTTACAGCCGATAACACAGTTTGGTGTGTAAAGGATAAAGGATTAGAGCATTGTGTGAGTGTATGTATGAATGATTTGGGCGTGCTTGTGTGCATGTGCATGTCATGTTTGTTGTGATCCCAAACAACCAGGCCCTGCCTCTACCGCTGTGTCCCCTTTTTTGAATCTAATTTGAAAACAAGTAAGAGGAGCACGAAGTTCAGTTTGTAAAACCAACATTTGGTACAATGGAATGTTTCTCATTAAAGTCAATCAGCCAGTAGACAACAAAAGAACCTTTCATTGAAGAATATGAAGTGAAAATAAAAAACAGGGCACCGCTTTAGCTGGCACCGTTCTCCTTGTAATATGTTATGTGCAGCCTCCTCCTCCTCTCCCTAAATCGGCCTCTCTTGTTTGAAACGGATCGAATTAAGATGTTCAAGGATTTTTCTTGCTCCTTCCCGCTCTTCTCAAAGGTCATAAGTCTAATGTAATTATGGCACATAACTGTGGTAAGGGAAACACATGCCAAGAGATGATATGAACATACAAGCTGTAAACTGCAACTTTCTTTTCACTAAGCAGAATGTTGCTTTTTATGACTGAATCAATATCTTTAACTAAAGCTTGTAAAGCCGCCCAGTTAGAGACTTTATTTAGGCTTACCTCTGTCTGACCTCCTCATACTCCGCCTTGACTTTCCCTGCATGAGAACAGCAGGAAGCCTTGCATAAGAACCAGGTGGCATTGCGTACTGCATATAAAATTGCCCCAATGTAACCGATTTTAAAATAGACATTTATTAAATGTATTGTGATGTATATGCTGTTTCTTGGTACGTCTGAGTTCCAAACTAGGCTGAGATGGATTCTCTTTTCCACTTTCACATTTCTAATCTGCAAACTGTGTGTGATGTGCAATTTAAAATATTAAAACTAAATCAGGCATGCATGATTTAGTAAATGTTGGCAGCAAATGCAATGCAATATAAAACTGATTAGTTTTGCACTCAAAGCTTCATTTTAAATAATCAAATAGGTTACAAGGCAATTTTGTAGTCTTATTTCATAAGAAGCATTCTAAAGAGAATAGGATGTTGGGCCAAGCTGTGACAGGTAGGTAAAGAAATGTGAAGATATTGAAAGATAAACCTACAGAAGGTGTAGTCAGAAATAAAATAGAAAGAAGAGACAGGGAATGCACGCACAGGTTGTAGGAGATAAGGTTCTCACTTGACAGAATTAAACGGTTTTTAAATATCGATTATGCATTTCAAACGGCTCAAATCTGAGCTTCTCTGCCTCTCTGCTTGAGATTCTCGACCGGCACCGGTGCCATGAAAAGGTGAGAGTCACGTGACTGGTGAGGGTAGCCAAGTTAGCATCACTGCTGCTTGATTCTGCTCCAAAAATATCTTATAGAACACGGTGGTTGTGTGCCGGACAAAATAGGTTTTTGGGGTTTTTATTTAAAAAAACAATGGACACATTTCACTCGGTATTGATTATTGAAAATTACTTGGCTGTTTATTAGAAAAAGCACTGAGCTGTGCCCTCTTCATTAACTGATATTTCTCTGGCTGCTGCTGTGCGACAGACTCACACAGTAAGAGGACTGTGAGGGGAAACTTCAGTGATAACACATCTGTAATACGTAATTTACATTAATGGCATCATTAAATGTGTTTTTTTTTAAACCTGATTAACTCCAAGTTCTGATTGCAAAATTATTCATAAGGTATAGACAGAATACATTAGGAGAGTAAAACAATAACAACATTAAAACATTTATAATGAGGCTGGCAAAATAAAGAATGCTGTATATTTAGGAGGGGTGGAGGTGTTTTATTGAACATGAATCATAGCTCTTACATTTTGCATTATTTGAATCAGGATTTGTTGTAACTAAATAGAAGTGAGAAAATAAGAGTTTTATTTTCTTATTGCTTTTTTTCTTGATTACATTCTTACAATACAAGTGTCTTTGTCAGTCATGTGACTCACACCTTGAAGGTTTTAGGGGTCCATCAATAGTGTGTACGAATGCAAAGGAGCTCTACAGTACCAGCAAGAGCAAGAAGAAGACAGATCTCTCAAAAAAAACAACATACTAACTGCAACACTTTGCTTTTCTTTCTCTTTCCCGTATGATATGCCAAACAGCACTGACAAACAGAATTTGCACATACAAGAACTTAAAAATAATCAGATTTAAATGAATGCCTTTCATCCAAACACACTCCCCTAAATTTCCCCCCACTTGACTTCAGCATTGCATGCCCAATTAAACAAATTTCTGATCTTTTGTGCTTCCTTAGGTTGCCTGTAATTCTTAATCGATTTACAAAATGAGCCAAAAATAAAGAGCAAAACTGGGGGGTAAAAAGAGAAGAAAACCAAACTTCTAAAAATTATAATAATCAGTGCATTGACTAACCGAGAAAGAAACAGGTGTGTGTGTGTGTGTGTGTGTGTGTAGGAGGATGGAGGTGGCAGTGCGAGCATGCTCTCTCTGCTATTTGCTCGACTGGTAATCAGCCAAACACGCTACAAGTCTCCTGCTATGATTTGCCCCCCAGTGTGTCTCCAGTCTGAACGCCTGTGAGTAAATCAGTGTTTCTCTATGCAGACATGTGCATGCATTTATTTAGTATCTCGTCTTTACGGTATATATATATATATATATATATGTATATATGTCTACTTTTGTCAGTGTGTTTCCATGGGACTATGTCTGTGCCCGAGTGTACTGTATGTCCATATGTCGGCGTGTGTACATCTCAGAATATATATTTGTTTCCTGTGCCTTCCCCCTGCTGAGAAGTATACTCTTGGCTGAGGTTTACAGGTTTGTGTGCGCATGTGTGTGCGCATATGTGTGTGTGTGTGCAGCCTTACATGCTCACAGATGTGTGTATTCGCCGGATGGGAATACAACTCCTAGGACATTTAATCTAGGGGGAATTTCACGCTAGTTACTGCTTGTCATCAAACGTTTCTGGCGTAAAATACTGCAGCGATCTTTTATTGGCGGATGTTCGGGACGAATTCTCTGTCAGACCCCTGAGTGCCCCGCTGCCCTCCAGATAGACTGGAAGTTGTGTGTATAGAGTGTGTGAGAGCCAGAGGAAGACGCAACAGACAAAGTTTGTTGTCTTAATTTGGATGCTTTTGCGTAGAGGCAAAAAATTCCAAACCTCGAATGCTTGAATGTGTGCAAATTCAAACTTTGTATTACAAAGATGCAGAGACGTGGAGCCGTTTTTCTGCACACACCCTCTCTATCTCACACGCACAGACCTGATCCCATGCTTAGGGGAAGACTGATCCAGTATATCTAAAGTCGTATGTGTTCACTTAGTAAGCCACAGCTGCTAGCACCATTACTATGATTTCCTGTGTGTGTATGTCTCTCTGTCTATCTGCCCCCTCAACACATACACATCTAAGGGTCCTATCCAAATGGGGTTTAGCAGGACACATATTTTACACCCGCCTGAGTTACTCTGATGTTCAGGTGCTTCACTGTAAAATGTGACCCAGGTTGTCTTCTAATGCATATCACAGCCTGAGAAAAAAAAAATTAGGCCTGCGTATTCCCTCCACCCCTTCCAAGAAACAAAGGAGGGAACTCATAACCTTAACTTTTAAAGTCTGAACAAAGGAAAGAGTAATGGCTTTTTGGTGCCTCTTTATTAAAAGCTTTCAGTATTTAAGCCGGCAGTGAAAAACAAAGGACACATTTGTTTAATAGAATAATCCTTCCTGTATTTAAGACGACTCCAAAGCTTTCAAATTTGAGCCTTAATGTTTCGACAAGCTGTTCAATCAGTTGTTTTTTGAGGACATTGCAAATGGCAGGCTGTCTCTGAAATACGTTTGCTTGTTTTACCTGACCCACTTTTGCTTCACTGTGTGTGTGTGTATGTGTATGTGTGTGTGTGTGACAGAGAGAGTGAGAGAGAGAGAGAGCTGTGTGAAGTGGAAAAGACTCCTATCCAGTTTTGAAAGTACAAATCTACAAGGCTTTCTATTTGTCTTGTCTTTTTT
>OMNN01003317.1:5229-32997 GCA_900302755.1 Chromis chromis
ATCGCCCAAACCTAATTGAAGGTAATTAAACTCATATGTAATAGTTATATAGTTATAGCAAACTTATATAGTGCAAACATGGGGAAACATCCTATACAACAAAATCATTGTGGTTTTATTTCGACTAAGAAGAACAAATACTGATTTGTCTGTTGGATACAACACTAGCAAATCCCAGCACGATGTTTTAACTATGAAATGCCCAAAACTGTGTTCTTCAGCTCACTGCATAGTACATAGTACTATAAAATTATAGTACACAGATGTAATACTGTGTGAACGTGTTTTTATTCCAGATCAACAGGGAACTGAAAGATCAGCTGAAGGTTACCGTGGCTCTCGTGGTCTATCATCAGCAGACCGGCACCGCGGATCTGATCACGCCGCAGCTGATTGACAGGTCTGTATGTAGAGTGCTTTGTGAATAACGTGACGGGAGTTTTATTATTTTCTGTTTGTAACATTTGACACCACATTTTACTGTGTCAATATGTTGTGGGACATTTTGGGAAGTCTCCCTGTCATACTTGTAGTCTCGTTTTGTTTAGGTGTTTTTCAAATTGACACATTTTGGTCACATTAACACAGCTGTTACTAGAGACAAAATATATTTCGTATTCAGCATATTATGATCTATAAAGTTCATTGTTTTGAGTTAATGCAGCCTTCAATAGTAGGAAAAGACACATATCATTTATATCATAATTACAAATATTAAAATCCCTGAGTACCGCATTGGTCTTGCAGCGAGTGAGGTCTAAATTGCTGCATATTTTAAGTTCTATGTGTGGATATTCTCTCATCATGCTGACATCTTCTCTATCTGTGGCTCCCCAACAGGATGGTGAGTGATCTAATAGAGGAGCATGCAGCTGACTGGGACGTTTACCTTCCTGCCAAAGTTGTCAGTCTGTGCTTCAAAGAGCATTCAACAACCAAGGAGAGGCCTTTCTCAGTGCTCTGCTGTAAGGGACTAAAGCCTGTCCAGTCCCCCAGAGGACTGAATGTAAGTATAGGTTTTGACCATTTTAGTTTTAATAAGACTTTTCTTTATATATACGACAAAATGACTGTTGTGTTTTTACGCTCCCATTCCACAGTACACCTATTCCAATATCCGAGAGAGTGTGTTCGTGGTTAGATAGAAGTTTACCCGGTGAGTTGAATACTTTATATGTTTTTGTGTGTGTTGTAGAAATTCTACAAAATGTGAATTCACAGAAAAACAAGCATTCATCAGAGGTATTTATTGCCGTAAACACTTACGTATGCATATGGGACTCATGCCTTCATGGGACAAAAACAAAACACAAAGTCTGGTGGTCAGTCTCTTTGGGTTTTTCCCAACCACTTTAATAAAGCTTTGTTCGGTAATGAGGTAAACTGTGGCTTCACAGAATTATTTATCTTGGTCTATCTTCATTTTTTCCTCCCTAAAACTGGGGAATTACATGTGCATAAGAGCCCAGATAAGGCCTCCTCTGCACACCAAGGTCAAGCTGGGCTCTGAGCAACAAACTAGGAGTGAATAAAAATAAAACAATCCGTTACATTGAAACAGCACACTATATAAAACAGAGAGAGTAATGAGTAGTAAATGTGAATTTAAGTAGTAAAAGATGGAATTTGTCATCACAATCTGCTGTTATGTTCCATACTTTGATATAATGTATGTTTTTAGGGGGTTGTAGAATTTGTGAATTATATTGATGTTTTCTAAGAAGATAAAGTCAGTGAATCTGAAAACAATCGCAGAGACTTTTACTTAACAGTAATATACAGCTTGTCTCTTTTGGTCTTATTTTCAGGTCACTTGAAGCTTAGAAAACCAGGAAAGAGGAATATTTTCAGTCATGGAGGCACTCTGAATCCCTAAAGAATGTCAGTGTTGGAATGAACAGTGGAAACCTCGATGGTTTGACCAGGAATCTGTCGACTGAACAGGAACTGCAGATGGAACTTCTACAGCATCCCCCACTCTCCCAAGGACCTACTGACATTTTCCACCTGTTGGGTCCAAATTATGTTCTGGCGTTTTGTCTTTTTTGTCCATTAATTCTGTGGAAGGTCATTTCCATTATTCCTGAAATCATATTACTGAATGTAGCATTTCATTTCAGTTGTTGATGTTGTCAGGACAAACTAAATACAGGTCTTTAGCAGTCCAATTTTTTTAATTAAATTTTTGCCCCATTAGGGGTATTTCTTTTGTGTAAGTGAGTCCAAACATCTGACCTGGCAAATTTAAAGCAGCTGTGCCCGATTGGTTGTTGCTTTTTGTGTATAGAATGTAAAACATGTTAATAAACTTTCTATAAATAATTATTTCTTTATCATGCTACATGCAAAATATGACAAATATTGTCTAATCAGCGCTTTTTCAAAATTAAGTGATTTTTCATCAGATAGCGCGTATTGTCAGCACTAATTCACAATATGCAATATATGCTCATATGTCAGAATTCACACCTCAGTCAGCATAAGTTTCTAGTGCATCTGCACCAGAAAAATCGCATGTTTTAAGCCTGAGTTGTACATGCACAGGAGATTTCAAGTAATGCAAAGAGACACTGAAGCCTTTTTGTTTGCAGATGACTTAACTTAAATCTGACAAGTAGGTCAACAGCTGCACCTTTACATGCAGGTTTCCTACAATACACCTAAACAGGCACTTCTGGAACACTTATTTTACAGTATGAGACTGTGTATGTGTGCAAGTTTTCAGGTGTTTACTTCTTACTGTATCACATTTTTATAGACTCAAAACAAATTCTGATCCTAAGCATTTTGATTCGTGGGTGTTTCTCAGCCTTTGTCAGTCCAGCTGTCGCTCTCACTGTGCTTCACAGCTGTAAACACACCGAGAAGAGGAAATTACGTACTCCCACACAAAAGATCCAGTGAAAAGAAACACACCTGTTTGTCTTGCAAGGGAGGGAAGGAGGCATAATGATGATTCAAAAGATCCTACAAAACTGTACCAGTGCTGAGTCCAGAGGGTGGGAGCGCCGTGAGAAACAGGAATACGTTAACAGATTAATTCTTTGTTCAATTGTACTGGTATATGGAGCTACTATTCCTTACCCAAGTATCTTAATCAGTGAATGTCATGCTAACTACACAGTTACTTTTGAAATGATGGGAAATTCTTCTTAAAGAAGCATATTATGCTACATCCAGTTTGTTATTGATTTTGAACATAAGTTCTATACAGCATGCCAGAAAAAAGATTTAGTATGTCCCAAGACACAGTTGGTCAATTGCAGTTTGCCAAAAATAAAAGGATGCAGTATGTAAGGCTTGAAAGACACATTCTGGGCACATGTGAGACTTACAGTAACTTGTTTAAAAGGGATATAATATGGGACCTTTAAGGCTGCTTTAAATATCAATTACACATATAGATTTTAGTACACCTGGTGTGTGTCCTCTGGCAATATTATCACACTCCATCTTCACTGTTTTTTCTGTAATAGTTCACACATGCACAACAATGCTCCCTGCAGGGCCCAGCCTGTGAAGCTCCTGCAGCGCCATCAGCTGGTGGATGCTGGAGCTGCAGCTGTCTGATGCTGCTGTGATCTCACAGTTGTCGCTGTGCAGTGGAGGGTTTTTTTCTGTGTGCAGCCAACCGCAAGAAATGGTGAGTGAGGAAAACAGATACAGCTCATAATGTAATGTCCTGTTGACCAGCTAAACTGTACTTTTAGTTAGTCATCAAAACCTTCGATAAGCCGTCAAAATGTCGGCGTGAACCAAGCTTGTCACAAAGCTATCATTTTAAAGCTGATGTCTTTGTTTAGCTAACCCTTGCTAGCATGGGTTAGCTTTCCTTTACGTTGGTTACCCACTAGCTCAC
The DNA here is from genome assembly GCA_900302755.1 of Chromis chromis. NCBI lineage: Eukaryota > Metazoa > Chordata > Actinopteri > Pomacentridae > Chromis > Chromis chromis. The sequence continues at coordinate 9,089 of OMNN01003317.1, forward strand.
AGCCACTCGACATTGCTTTACAGTGCTTAAGTTGAAAGCAAGTTTAGCGGAGAGGGGTCCAGACAAAGGCCACAGACAATACCATTGTTTCCGATAAGTGACAGCTAAATCAACAAACTTTGTTTTTGATCAAATAGCTTGCTAGCTGCGGGGAAGCTAACTAGCTAAAGTTATCGGTAGCTGCTATTGCTCGGCTAACGTTATCGTCTCTGAAACAACTTAGATTAAAATGCTCGAATAGACTGTTAAATGTGGTTATCTCAACCTTAGAAGGGTTCCAATACAAATTACGTTTCGTACTTGTTAGTTTATGAGCCCACAGTTGAGATACCCAGTTTATTGAGCAAGCCACTTTAGCTAACGTTAACAGTTGGTTTAAGGACCACCTTTGGCTAACAGCTAAGCTAACTCGTCATGACGCTAGCTAGCAGCTGTACTGTGGGTCTTTAAACGCCTGGCTGTGTGGTTAAGACTGGTGTAACGTAAACGAGTGTTGCTGGCTTACTCATAAACTCAACTCGTCAGCCAACTCACTAAATGCTGTCGTAGCCAGCATCAACGCTGCTGCTGCCCCCACACAGCATAACCTCATGTAACCTGGTTAGTACAGGCAGTTTGAGTAAACAAACATGTCTAAATGTATTTTAATCTGAGCCCCCAGTAGTTACCACAGTACCTATATGTTTACAAAAGATCCCTGTACATCAAAACTTGATACCCAAAAAGTTTGAGCTGACTTATATCTGTCTTGTTCCATATCACTCCTCTGCTTTTGCTTTAATTTATAATGGAACTGCAAAGATTTATGGCTTCATGGTATTTATGTGGTACATTTGAAGCACAGGCATTTTGCCAAAGTGCTTCCATTAGAAAAATAAAATTACCATCCATTACAAACTAACCAAACAAGTTACATATTGAGGTTAAGACCCTGCAGTGTTATTTATGGTGTCAGTTTGACAGAGTAATCTTAATATTGAGGTTTAAAACCCTTTAAAAATTATGTAAAATACCACTTTACTAGATTATAATAAGCATTTGAGCTCAGGCCCAACCGTGTTCTTAATTATGGATATTAATCTGACTAATTTAGAGATATGAGTCATAACCTTACAAAGATATACATCAAGATTCATTATGAGCAACTTTATTTTTTGTTTTTGTGTGTAATATTTAGTGTTTTGTATATATTTATTGTTTATTATTTATGTGAGCGTCGGTGGAGAGGAACAACTGGATGAATCAGTTAGTTGTCAATATTAAACTAATTGTCAACTATTTAAATTATCGATTAATCAATTTCAGTAACTTTTTGAGAAAAATAAATAAACCAAAATCTTCCTCTGATTCCATGATATTGCCTGGCTTTTGATGAACAAAACAGCCACGATTAATAATGAAAATACTCCCCTAAACTGAATTTGATAAATAAGACATTTTTCTGTAGGAACATGTGATTTATTTTTTTAAACTACGTTATTGTTGCAATCTTTATCTAAACCTAACAAATTATATTCAGAAGTCTTTACAATATATTATGTTATTATTATTCTGAATAGTACTTTGTAGCTTTAAAGAAATTGTGTAAATATGTGAAACTCCACACGACTAATCAAGTAATCAAGAAAATAATGAACAGATTAATGGACAATGAAAATGTTTTACAGCTGCAGTAATCCCTGTATTTATATACTTGTTTCATGTATCCTTGTACAACAGGTCTGAATACCCAGAGTTCTACTTGTTTTTGTCATGTTACACACCACCACTCTGCTTTTGCTGAAATGTATATATATGAATATTTGCACATGGTAAAGCGTTTACCAGTTGATGACGTCAGGCAGTTTCAGGAGGTTTTATAGGAGTAATTCTTTACATTAGAATGAGCTTAATTCTTTAGTAGAGGATGTGGGTTTGAAATAAATAACTGAAGGTCAGCCTAGATGCAGCCTATCTTGCTCTTTCTCTAGCATTGAAAGAATCTGATTACCACTCCTTCACTAACATGAATAAGAGGTTTACAGCATTTACAAGGTCAATGGTTACATTCTTCTGATGTGAATATCTATGAACGTCATCAGTGTCTGACCTCGACTCTTTCTTCTGTTGCTTGATTTCACTTCAGGATGTGTTTCTAATGATTCGACGTCACAAGACGACCATCTTCACAGATGCCAAAGAGTCGACCACAGTCTACGAGCTGAAGCGCATTGTGGAGGGCATTTTAAAGAGGCCACCTGAAGATCAGAGGCTTTATAAGGTGAAATAAATGACCTGGAACATCTTTTGTTGTTTAGAATGTGCAAATCTTCAATTACCTGTGAATTACCACAACAGTTTAAGAGACCATTTGGGCTCCATCAGTAATAAAATTACACAGTCTTAGCACAATTATATTATAATTCTTACTTGAAAGTTTGCGCTGTTTGTTTGGTTTCAGCTTATTAGCTAACATTGTCCCCGTGTGTTATTGTTGTGGATGCCCAACTGTTGATCTAATGCAGGGGTCTCAAACTGCGGTCCTCGAGGGCCACAATCCAGCATGTTTTAGATGTGTCCCTCTTCCAACACACCTGATTCACATAATCAGGATCGTTATCAGGCTTCAGCAGAGCTGATGATGAGCTGAGTATTTGAATCAGGTGTGTTGGAAGAGGGAAACATCTAAAACATGCAGGATAGTGGCCCTCAAGGGCCGCAGTTTGACACCTCTGATCTAATGTGTAAGTTTAGTGCACTAACAAAACTCACATTCATGATTAAAACTCTGAGCAGTGTGTTGGCTATTTTACAATATATACTCTGAGACAGTGTGAACTCGTCTGTGTTAAAAGGAGTAGCTACATCATTTAGAGCTGCAGTGATTAGAAAATGATTGACAACTATTAATAGCCAAGTTATCGTTTCAGTCATTTTCGTTGGTTTCAGCCTCTGAAATGTGAGAATTTGCTGCTTTACTTTATAATAAATTACATAAATTGAATATCTTGAAATTCTGGACTGTCAGTCAGACAAAACAAGCAAATTAAGAGGTTACTGGAATATTTAACTTCTATATCATCATTTCATGAACTAAAACAATTTAAACGATAACTACTAGGATTACTGGTAATATAAAAGATAGTTAGTTGCAGCCCTAATATAAACTAGTTACCTCTATGATATCTCAATGAAATAGACATCAACATGGTAATATTGTATTTTAATATGATTTTTTCCCATTAATTTAATAAAGTACACTAGTTTGTAACTTTCACCAGATTATATAAAACCTGTGTCATTTGTTCAAAACGTTTCTGAACTGATTTTCTAGATTATTATCTCCTCATTATCAAATTGTTTACATCTCTGTTACATAATGGTGGATTCTTTTCATATCACTCACTGGTAGCAAGCAGGTCTTGCAGTTTATTTTACCAGACAGCTACGGGAGTCTTTAGTCTCAAACTTTCAAACATGCAACAGAGCTTCACGACAGAGAGCGTTGTGCAGAACAGACGAGTCCTCACCCATTTCTCTTAACTGCAAAACTTGCTACACTGACAGCTTGATCCCCTAAATCTCCTCAGATGCCTTGGACACAATCCTCTGAACGGGGTGATAATGTGTACTGTGCGAAAATAAACATGAAGCGAACCAGCAGCTGCCTCTACACTACTTTGTTCTTTTTAAAATGTTCCCTTCCAGGATGACGTGCTGCTTAACGACAGTCAAACTCTTGGAAATTGTGGCTTCACAAATCAAACAGCCCGACCTCAGGCTCCAGCCACGGTGGGATTAGCTTTCCGTCTGGGGGGTGAGTTGTTTGCCTTTTTACTCACCTCATATCGAGTTTAGCAGGCTGCTCTGAACTCACTTTTGATCTGATAACTTTCTGCCTCTTATTTGTCTGTTTTCACTGTCTGTCTCCCAGATGATTCATTCGAGCAGCTGAGGGTTGAGCCGTTCTCCACTCCCCCAGAGCTCCCTGACGTCATGAAGCCCCAGGATTCAGGAAGCACAGCCAACGAGCAGGCTGTCCAGTGAGGGAGGGGGCAGGCAGACGCGAGGGCCACGTAGGGGGTCGGAGGGAAGACACATGGGGGGAGGGAGGGGTTGGATTTTTGGGAAGCGATGCCTCAGCGGGTGAAGTTTTACCTTGCCGACGACTGATCTCAGCTGGGCATAAACTATTACAAACACGGATTCCCCTTGTTGTAAATGTGAGGGTGCTTCAAAGTGGTTCATTTGTCCTGAAATCGGCGAACGCATGCTAGAAAAATTGATAATTTCACAACAAGACCCTTCAGAGATACCTGACGGACTTGTCACGACACTGTCAGTCATCCATGGGATTGGTAAAGGCTGAACTTAAAGAATTGTACCTCGTATTTAATGAATTCTAGTCTTTATTTGGGGTAAGGTTGATGCTGCCTTACTTGTGTTCTTTTACTTTGCTGGCTTCAAAAGTGGGAGTTGATAAGGTGTGACATTTTTAGGCTTTTATGTTTGTGTGTTTCTTTTTAAACTATTACTAGGATTAACATGTTTTTTGGTCTTTGGCCTGGATATGTGTTGCGACAATAGCTAGGAGTTTGTGAATTTCTAAGTTACTATCTGTATTTCAAGAACTTTTGAACAATATTATTCTAAAATAAAAAAAATAGATTAACTCGTTGGCAGATGATCTGGTATTAAGACGAACATTTCTTGGTACTTTACCAATCAGTAGTTACTATTTTCATACTGTAGCTGCTCACAGAAGTTAGCGAGACTGAATGCACTCAGTCGTGAGTAACTACAACTCGTAACGCTGACTTGGACCTGGTGTTAAAAATGTAATGACTGACAGGCACAGCATCAATCAAATATTAATTGGTGATTATTGATTATTTTGACCTTACTAACAGTGGTGGGGGACTAATCAACTTTCCTCTCCAGTGTTTGATTGTAGCTCATCATGTCTGGGAGACTAAATAGGTGGCCTGAATTGTTTAAAGTAAGCACTAAACAATTTTAAGTTAGAAGTAATGTTGAGCTGTGCCTGCCAGTAGAGGGCTGCACATTTGACGCTGCATTATCCCAGAATCCCTGGTTTATTTCATGCTGCAGTTTGTGTTGTATTATACACCATCAATACCTTAATACACATAGTTTTCCTAAATTGAAAGGTGAATTAGAAATGGAACTTCTGCACATCAAAACTTCAAATTAAGGTGTAACACTGGGTCTCTTGATCTAGAAACTGAAAAAAATAAAAAAAATAAATAAACATTATTTACCACAGGAAAAGGATATTCTGACCTGGGGGTGTTGAATGAAATTGTTTAATGTTGCATTAAAAAAACATGTTTGCAAATTGAGGCTGTTAAACAGTGGGACATGATCAAAGTTGCACTTGTAACTGATTTAACATTAAAACAATTGTTTTTCACCTTTGTGCACTGTGGTGTTTTTGTGTGCTTTTGTAGTCAATGGAAACAATGGATTCTCTGCATATTCAGACACAGATGGGCCAATTATTTATTACTGATTTCTTTAAATGGTGCCCGTTTTTTTCCTATAACCTTGTAAGTCCTAAAAGTTTATACCATCTTACTTAGCTAAGTCACAACTGCCCCCTAGTTTTGTTACACTATATCAGGTGTGTGCTGACCATTAGATTTGTAAAGCATGAAGTTGTGTTCAAGTTTTTGTTTTATTTTGGAAGAACTGTGTGAAAAAATGACTGGCAAATATCTATAAGACAGGAACTAGCATTTACTCTGATTACACATGAATCTATGAGGTCTAAAAAATGATTTCAAATTGAAGTCCAAACTTAAAAGACATTAAATTTAAAATGTGTAAAAAGAGGGTAAAGCAGCAAGTCTACATGAGAGTGTGAACCCAATAAAGGTTAAGACATTTCTGCTTTATAAAGGATAGAAAGGAAAAGAAATCTGTTGTCGAAATTGCTTTTGATTGTTTGATATTCGATTAATCATCTTAGTAAGTGTAAAACAGCCACTTAACAGGTTATGTCAAATTATGTTTAGGCAGAATACCACTTTCAGATCAGAATCAGAAAGCTTTTATTTTCACCATAAGCTCTGCCATAAATGCCACACCTTAGAAAAGGCAAATATTAAAATACAAAACAACATGACAGTCAGTATCAGTAAGAAAAATATTTAAAAAATTAAATAAATATAGGCATTAAATAAATACATTGATAAATAAATAAATATTCTCATAAAATAAATCCTGACATTCATTGAGGTGATACATATTTTTTAAATATGTCAGGAATAAATAGGTTTTAATTTTAAAAATTACGTTTTTTTTCTTTTATTTCCTAATGCCATACTTATTTAGTTCATGGGGCATATTTATTTACGTATGAATGTATTTATGTCTTAATACTGATGTCGACGCTGACTGACGCTGTTCCATAGTGTTGTTTCTGTGCTCACGGTTCCTAAACGTCTCACTCATTCTTCGAACTTTCCGACTGCACCTGAAGGCAGCACACGTTAGCTAGCAGCTACATTAGCATCATGCTAGCAACAACAAAACAACAGTTCGCTCCTCCTGCAAACGACTCCTTTAACTGATGTCCACCGTCGTAACAAGGACTAAAACGCTCTGGCTTATCTAATACCGGTACAAATGGACGTCAGTGAGTGTGTTGTATCGGCGGGCCGAGCCGTGCTGGAGATGGTGGAGCGGGAATGGCAGCCTCTGTCTGCGGGGGAGCTGGAGCACCGGCTGGACCAGGCGGTGGAGGAGATCCTGGAGTCGGACCTGATAGCAGCACTTGAGGCGCAGCCTCCTCCTCCTCCTCCTCAAACTATCTACGTCCAGTTACTGCAGAGCCAAGCGAGTGTTGGACCCCAAGTTTTACACACAACAACCGCAACAACAAGCAGCCTCCCGGAGGACGAGGCAGCAGAGTCCCAGGACCAGATGGATACTGTGGACAGTGCAGCAGTCAAGGTGAATATTGGTCATCATAAAGTCCTCTAAGAAACGTCTTTCAGGTATAAATAATATCTACAATACAGTAAAGTGAGTAGTAATACAGCAAACACTATCAAGATATTCTCACATCATATGTATTTCATTGTAACTACTGTATTTTCTGAGTTGTGAACACTGAAACTAGCACTGCACTGAATCAAGTGAAACTATCTCGGCCTCATGCCTACTAATCACTTAACATTCAGCTTTGAGATTTCAACAACCAATATCAGATTCAAGTTTGTAATTGTACCAGTCATGTCACAGTTTTTGCAGGTATTTTCTTACCAATAATCAATAGCATATTGAGGGCTGCAGCTAATAATTGCTGTCACTGTTGGTTAATCTGATAAATGTTTTTCTGGATTAATTAATTTGTCGTTTAATCTATGAAATGTTGTCAATAAGTGGTCAATAACGGGTTGCAAATGAAAAATATTTAGATTTTTTTTTTTGTATCACCTTCACCTGAATAGTAAATTTACAACAGTTGAACCAAAGTGATGTACAATTACTAAATACTGGCCAAAAGACAAGTCTGAATAACAACACAATAAGGAAAGAAGAGGAATTTGGGACAGAGATACACTTCAACTTGTAGTTGTAAAGTGACTGAACTAATTAACTGATTATCCAGATAGCTGCTAAATAATTTTCAGTTAACTTGCTCCACACTTAATAATCTAATAATTTCAGTCTCTAAAAACAGTCTTACTTGTCCTTTAGTGAAACTCTGTGCAGCTCAAGACTCAGAGAAGTCCCTGAGAATTGCTACTATTTGCTCGGCTGTGTGAATGATAAATTTCACATCATACACTCATTGAATCCACTGGCTGACCGACACTGTACCATCATCTTTACTGTGTCACCAGTACATCTCAGACCTGCTTCAAAGCTCTAAATCCAGGGCTCGGATGGCTGGTCGAGCTCGTTTGTCTCTGTCCCACACTGTCCTCCTGTCTCTCACCCTGCTGTCTGAACGAGTCAGCTATCGATCGGTGTCTCGCCGCTTCCAGCTGGAGAAAGGAAACATCCACAGGATCTTCTTTTCTTTCTGTGAACGCGTCAACATGCTGGAGGAGAAGCAGATCCGGTGGCCAGTCGGTGGGTTGATTACATTGTTATTTAAGGGAGATTTGTTGAAATTAACTGGAAAAAAGATGTGTTGGTGATAATGATGTTGGTGTTTTATCTGTATTCTCCAGGCAGAGAAGTTGAAGAGGCACTTTTCCCATTTTCCAGTCTGCTTGGAAAAGACGAGCAGGAGGTGGGACAAGGTGTTCCTCAGGTCCTGGGAGTGTTGGGACACACTCGGATCCCCATCCGCCTGCCTATAGGGAAGCATGATGTGGAGAGCACAGTGCCTGAGGTGAAGAGAATGAAGAAGGAGGCCCATCCTGACTCCTGGTTAAACCTTGAGCTTGTATGTGACCGTAGAGGACAGTTTCTCCACTGCAGAATCAGTAAAGGATCAGATGTGGACAGAGGCATCACTTTAAGAGACAAACTGAAACAGCAGCCTGAGCTGATGCCGTCTGGGTCCTGCCTTGTAGCCAGAGCCGGATACCCGATCACTGCTCAGGTTTTAACCCCGTACGCAGAAAGTCCCAGTCCCAGAGAGGAACTCTTTAACAAAACACTGGAGGAGCATCTTCACATCCTGGATCAGGCTGTTGCCAACCTGAAAGCCAGATTTAAAAGGCTCAGGTATCTGGATATTGGACACTATGACCGAGCCAGAGCTGTTGTGCTGACCGCTTGTGTGCTGCACAATGTGTTTCTGGAGATGGGACAAGTTTTTCAAGGAGAGGTTGAGAAAGAGGAAGCCGTAATGTGTGACGGAGACGTGGAGGCTGATGAAGAGGGTGAACGCAGACGTGACGCGATTGCAGATTTGCTTTTTAAAAACTTTGATTCAGGAAACACGTGATTTTATGATGTTTTGTAAATAACAGTCCTGTGAGATAAAGATTTATTTTATCAGAATCTCTGCTGTCTGAGTCTGTTTGCACTCCAACACTTTCAACACCCATCAGGTTTGTCACTTTGGAGTTGTTACCGTGGTTCACCAGAGTTTGGATGGAGCGTTTTTGTTTTTCTGTCATTTTTTGGGACACATTTTTACAGAACTGTTTGCTAACAACACACTCTCCACAGCTGCAACCAGTTTTACCTCAGAAATGTTAAATTATCAAAAGTAAAAATGCAGTCATGCCAGAAAGACTTTATTTAATGAACTACAGGCTTACTACCTGAAATAATCAGACGTACACAGATGATATTACAAGACTACTGCCTAATTAATGCAGGTTTACATCTGATTGCTTAATTAAAAACATGAATGGGTGATAATTTATTAAAGAACATATAATTATGCATTGTACTTAATTATATCTTAACAATACCAAAAAACTCAATAAAAGGATAACCAATACTGATGTTACCATTGTCATCTTTAATAATCACATTAATAACAAGTAGAAATGTTCAGAATGATTATATTTATATTACACCTGTTAGCTGTACCTTTATCACTAGAAAGCAGTAAACAAAAATAAGATGTAGACAGAACTTTCAGGAAAATAATGTTTATTGCATGGTTGATTATTGCACTTCATTTAATGGTACAGGAATTCATATTAATAAAGTATGCATAAGAGGTGATATCGAGCTAAGAAGCATGACTTGATATTGAACCGACATCCAGACCAAAAACTGCTATAAAAACATAAAACTAAATACTGTTATTAAAAACACAGATGGAATTTTTTTTTTTTTTGTAATAATGGGTTTCATAATTCATCGTATTTATTGATTTCTCTTTGGATTAAACAAATATAATGTGGTGTTGCAGTTCCTCCTGAGACCACTGGGGGGCAGTGACCAGTCAAAGGAGAGCAGTTTTGTAAAAGAAGGACATTTATACCAGTGGTTCAATTAATACTGTCATTAAAAGAATAGTATTTATCAGTAAAAACAGCTGTATCATATGTGACAGTGATATCATGTATTTGATACTGTGGTACAGTGATGGTAGGATGCCTTATTTGTCTGTGATATTTTAGTTTTTCTTGGTTTCTAACTTCAGCTGACTAAAATTGATTATTATATTTCAGTATAAAAATAAATTATCATTTTATCTTTTGGGACACAAGCAGAAAGGGACAACTTTGAAAAGGGCTTGTAATCTGTTTGCGGTATAAACAAGAGCTGCTGAGGGTATCACAGGTGAGTGTCTAATTTTCTGTACCATTTTCATTTATTTTCAAGAAAAGAATGTTGTCTTCCTGTAACACCGAACTACTTTATAAACTGGAATAGTAACAAAGTGTCAATGTGACCGATCTAAAAAAACATATATTACAAACATAAACTATTTTCTTCGTGCAGTATCATAAAAGTTTTTTGTAAGAATCAGATCCTCGTCTCCTCCGGCCTACTGTCCATCCTTTGGCGTCTGTGTGCTGTTCCTCTGAGCCAGGCTGGAGATGGCCTGGGCCAGGTTGTTGATGGCCTCGATCTTCCTCTCCTCCAGAGCTTTCTGCTGCGCCCACATGTTCATCTTCCTCTCCTGCAGCTCCATGTACAGCTGCAGGACGTCCTGTGGAGGCCTGCTGGCAGGGCAGGGGGCGGCGGTGGCAGGAGGTGTGGGGAGGATGGGGGTAAACTTCTTGCTGGCTATGGCCTTGCCCACCCTTGTCCCACTGAGCTTGGCCCTTCGCTGGGCTTCGATCTCCTCCCGGCTCTTCCCCAGGACCTCATGCATGGCCTTGAAGAACTCCCAGTGGACGCTGGCGGCCCCCAGCCTCTTGGCCCTTTCTGCGTTCTTCCTGTACGTAGCCAGCATGTTCCTCCACTTCAGATCACACTCGTAGGCCTTCACAGTGACATCAGTGACCTCTGACTCCCTCAGTTTGGCGTTCACCTTCTCTGCAACCGTCTCCCAAAGTTTCTTTTTCTTGCACACTGGCTGGTCGAACGCCTGATCCATCTCAAGCCGGGTGTTGACAAGATGCCATGTAGCCTGCAGCGTCCAAATAAACTCTAGAGATGAAAACAAAGGTGGATCATTTTATTAGCTCATAAATGTGTGGCCTTGTACCAAACATTGTTATTTTAAGTTAAGTTTGATAATTTTATTAGACAGCCTCTCCAGTGTAACACCTATATGAAGCTATGAGTTACCAGATGATTTATAATTCAGGTGCATCTACCTGACATCGTCTGAATCTCAGTATTTGACTATAATGTACAACTGGCAGCTGCTGCGCACTCATCAGGGCCTCTTCGCTTCATGCGATGACTCGATGAAACCTGTTTCACTTCAGTCTGTGAGTACTAACCTGTTTTTGTTTTGTCCGTGTCCACACTGGACACGACCGTTTCCTTTCCTTCCACTTCAGCATTTTGTATAACAATTGTCTCGATGACTTCCATGTTTTTTAACCATTACAGTTAAAGTTGTTTATTTAATAACGGTGCGTCTATCGCGGAATTTAACAACCTCTCAAAGGCAGCGATGTGCTTCCTCGAGAACGAGAAAAACGATGAGTATAACAACGTCGCTTGGCTGCTTGGGAAATGTAGTCCGTTTTTAGTAGCTACAAACTGGCTTTTGACTATCTTGGACCTACAGATGGACTACAATCCCTAAACGCTTCTGTCAGTTTAACCCAAGCTCGTCTTTATCACTGTCACGGGGAATGTAGTTTTTAAGAGAGGAAATGCAATAAGAAAAGGTGAGCGGTAACGAAATTTGAACTACAAGTCCCAGAATATCAGTAACCGACCCACCTCTTCATTCCGTGCTCCCTCCCTCGACCGCCCCTGTTTTGTTGTTTGGCTAAAGATGGCGTTAGCGGCTAACACAGGCGATTGCATTTTGTTTCACCAAAATTATTCGGCCAATGGTAACAAAACATTGATGAAATAGAGGTTTAATTCGTCATTTGATGTGTAAAAATACGTTACACTGAGCAAATACACGTCCATTACGTAGAATAACGCTGGTTCGGCATCCTCACGATGTAGGCCTGTTTCTTAGGGAGTGGACTGAAGCGCTTGGAACTCCATCTCCCGGCAGCGACTGCGGCGTCAGGTGGTACAACTTTCATTTCTCATGCTGGTATCTGTAGTTTCCTGTTCACACTAAACTGTTATTTTTGCGGAAACTTTAAAGAAAATGGGTGAAGTTAATAGGAACACGTTTTCACCAGTTTGAGTACTTCAGTTTAAAGTGAGAGGACATGTCATTTAATTTCTCAGTATTTCACTGGATGCATCTAATTATGCCTCACGATGTCTGTAATATCTTCTTGAGCTGAGGAGAGTAAAACTAAATATACCTGTTGCCTGCCAGTCAGAGGGATCATGGCTGCATCACCTGTGAAAGGTGATTGTAAAAACTCAAAAACACCCCCCAAAGAAGGACACCCATCCTCGTCTGAGTCCTCTTTGACATGGTGCCTGGCTCACCTCTCCAAACCTGCATCAGGAGCTGAACCTCAGGAGCAGGGCCAGGCAGAAACAGGCGGTGGCAAAGAAATGGACAAGAGGTCCAGAGTCTCTCAGTGGCGAGCTCTAGTAGCTATCCGGACACAACACATCAAGGGTGACAAGGCTGGCATCACCCGATTCAGAAGTCAAGGCGGTCTGCGGCCCCTGTTGGACCTGCTCAAACACCCTGAGTGCTCCAGGAAAACTCTGGACCTGGCTCTGAGCATCCTGGCCAACTGCTGCACGGAGCTGGAGACACGTATAGAGGTGAGGTAAAAGGAATAGCAAAGACAATATTGATCTCTCTATTTATTCAAGCTGCTCACATTTAATTTACCGTCTGTTGTAGGTTCGTAAACTTGATGGAATCAATATTGTAGGTAAGTGGTTCACATTTTTACTTTCACTTTTGCTTTTTAAAGGTAATTTCTTTCAATAATCTATTAACTGCGAAAACATACAATGAAATGTCAGATCATATGTATGTAAAAAAAAAAAAAAAATCTTTACTCTCTCAGTGGACATCCTGAAGAGAAATGTGGCGCTGGAGACGGTCCAGAACCGAGCAGCCCGGGCTTTGGGAAACTTGGCCATGGATCCAGAGAGTTCCGCACTCATCCACTCTGCTGGTAAGTCTGAAATGTTGCTGTGTGTCTCTGCATCATTTTTAGCTGACAGTTCAGCATTTGAAATGAGATGTGACTTGAATTCTTGATGGTAATTATACTTTTGCAGTAGAAACTGTTGAAGAGAAGTCTACTAATATTTGTGGTGTGATTATGTACTCAAAGAACATATGTGAAGCAGGATATGCCTTGACCACATGGCGCTTATTGTTTTGTACTATTTTTATATTGGCTAATTCCTCATGCAATTCACATTTTGGCATTATTCTTTCTTAATTGGATGGAATATTACAATGGTAAATTAACTGAGTACATACTGGGAGCTATCAGGAATAGAAACACTGGAAAATTCCTTTTTTATTTTCTCATACACAATAGAAGAAGATCAAAGTAACCCACACAGAAAGCTTTTAATTATTCCCATTCATTATCAGTAGAGAGATAGACACATCTGGGTAGCTCCAGATGTGTTCATGATGTCACGTATGTCCAAAATTGAAAGTAACATTTCTGATCTAGGGCTGCACAATATACTGTTTCATCATCAGCCTTGCAATGTGTAATGTAAAGAAAATTAACTCAGTGCATCAGGTTACAGCATTATTTTTGTTACTAGACGTGGAAAGAAAACATTTTTCATTTATTATTATTAATCTATAAGAAAAGTCTGATTGAAGATCATTTACTTTGATTTAAGGCTTCTTGGAAACACTGAGTTGTTTTGTTAACTGAAAAAGAGGCAAAATGCTATTTGTATGGAAAGTATGGAAGTATCACAATGTCTGTTTTTTCCACTATCGTGCAGCCCTCCTATGATCTGTGAAGTGTCTAACTGTCTCTATGTTATATGTATTTTAATTGTCAACCTTTCTCTTCTTCATACAGGTGGTGTTCCTCTCCTTCTCCTCTGTGTGTCGCTGTCCTCTGCCCCATCCTCCCCCACTGCTGCTCCACCCAAAGAGCCCTGTCCCAAGCTGGAGTGCGCTCAGTCGGCTGCTCGTGCCCTCCTCTACCTCTCAGATACGCCTTCTAACCGCCTGTTACTGCTCACTCAAGGGACCTTATCTGCCCTCGCCCCTCTCATCGCTCCAGAGTACCCCCAGGCGTTGAGGCGGGCAGCACTCAGGACCCTCCACGAGCTGACCCGAGGCTGTGGTATTGAATGTGCCAGGGAGGTTTCCCGCTCTGGGGTCCTCGCTCAGCTCGGTGTCATGGTGTCTGGGGAGTCTGGTAAACCTTTTGAAGAGGTGGCGCTGAAAACACTGGCCAACATGTGCTCCCAAGGCTGCCTGCGGCCTCTTGTGGGGTCACTGGGAGTCATTCAGAAGTTCACTGAGGAGGTTAAGAGAGACCCTCTAAAGTCGGGAGTCTTCCTCAAGGCTCTGTGTTTGTGCTGCAAAGAGGCGGTGAACCGGGCCAAGGTGAAGGAGAGCGGCGGACTGGAGGTGCTGATTGGCTTTTTGTCCGCTCATCAGAGTCACCCACTGTCCCGGCTCGCTATTCTGGCCTGTGTAGACTTTGTTTTTGATGAGTCGGCCATGGAGCAGTTGCAGGAGTTGGGGCTGGTCCCTCTTCTTGTTGCACGACTAGTGGAGCTCACCAGAGGAGAGGAGCAGTCGGCTGAGAAGATGGACGTGAGCCTCTCCTCCAGCATGTCTCCTACTGAGCTGCTGTCTTCCACGTGTTGTGATTCCTTTGACTTTCCTGCTCCTGAGGGATACAAGAAGGAGGAAGCTGGTAGAGAGCAAGGTCTATGTTCATCGAGCTTTTTAAGTCTCAGGTATGAAAAATCACATCAAAAATCAAATGTTTATTATTCTACTGTTCTGTGTTTGAGGTTCACATCTTTCTTTCTTTCTGCAGGTCATGGTTGGTGTCTGAGGGATTGATATCTTCTGAAGGAGAACTGCTGGATTCCTCTAATGTTGACGGGGAATGGGGGACTCTTCAGATCCCACCGTCATCATCCCCTCAAACCTCCTCCCCTAACCCGTATACCTCTCTTAAAAACTCTTCTTCATCTAACCCTACTGTCTCCTCTGCTTCTAAGAAAGCAGCTCAGCCTTCACCTGTTTCCTCTTCATCATCATTAAAAGTCACAGATCCGCCTCCCTTCACTGCGCTCTCACCTCAAACCCAGCCGTGTTCCTCCACCATCTCCTCTCCCACTAAATCAAACCAAACACCCGTCTCCCCGTCAAAGTTCTCGTCGCCACACAAAAGAAGACAGCGGGTTCATTCAGCATCTTGTTTGACTAAAGTCACTCTTGACACCCCTCCATCTGCGCCCCGCCCGAATGCTTACCACCACCCGTACCACCCCGAACCCTGGACGCCCGAGTCTCCCATCCTGCTGCTGCTGTCGCGCTTCTCCCATGTCACCGACCCCAGCGGCGCTCTGGTCAGCTCAGGCGTCATGTCCGGCTTGCTCTACTACCTCACCCAGCACCAGGACCCCAGCAGCAGGTGCTTCCGTATGCTCTGCCGGCTGAGCTGCAACCCAAACTGTCTGCAGTCGCTGGTCCGGACCGGTTCTGTAGCGCTGATTCGCCACCATCTCTGCCAGAGGGAGGGAGGGTGTGAGGGAGAGGAGAGGCAGACGGACCGAGTGAAAGCTAAAGTTAAACAGCTCGGTAAGATGAACACGTAACTTTAGAACAGCTGAGAGGCCTTATCTGACCTGTAAACTGTTGCTGTACGTAACTGAAACCAAAAGCTAAAGTTCACTTATGAAGTTATAAATAATGCAAATTTTTATAATCTTGTTGTTTAAATAGTTTATGTCATTAAATGTCACTCTGACCTCGGATGCACTTATGATGATAAACTATATTAATGCCATAGGGGACATTTTCCACTGTTTTACAAATTGCCATTATTGAGTGCAGATGTGATACTAAAGCTTTTTAAAAAGATATTGAAAATCTGTATACCTTACTTCATCAAATAGTATTTTTATGTAAGCTAATACATGGCTAGAAATGCTTGATATTCATTTTGGCTTTATTAACTATTCATTGTGGATCTGGCCACATCTGGTGGATGTTTGATACTATGAAGAATTTTGTGTGTCATTTGTAGGTTTGTAATTGTGTGCTTCGTTTCGTTTGTAGGTGTCACTCTTCTGAATAACCTGCGTGTCCAGTGTGAGTCTGGGTTTGGCTCTGGGGTTCTTGCACATGTGATGCTGTCGGGCTCCGAGTCCGACAAGATGAACTGTGCACTTTCTCTGCCGTTAATCAGCAGGTGAGTGGTCGACATAGATATGAAGATGACAAATGTACTTAATTTAAAAAGTATGTAATTCCATAAAATCCACTTTTCTGTCCTGAGTTTACATTTACTTAAACTGCAGTTTGCTGTTTTGCAAGTATGTTTTTGCTATTTTATTTAGCTATCACAGCAGTCTTTTATTCACTTTGATGAAACTTGCTCACAGTTGATCCATAAAAATCCCTTAAAGTGACTGTATAACAGCTTTATAAAGTTTATTTTCTCCAACAGTAACAAGTCCCTGTTGAAGAAGCTCCTCCTGGACAGTGGTGGTCTGCTCTTGGCTCTGCAGCCCCTCAGCTGCGATGATGATGATGATGTGGATGAAGACCACCCTGCTGAATGTGGACGGCTGCTCTCTGACTTGTTTAATTCAGGTTTGACCTCTAAGCTCCACTCGCTCTACTTCTCTCTCCTGATTGGATGCCTGTCGACTCTGACAGGTACGATTAAAACTGACATAAAACATACAAATCCACTGACAACAAAGTCAGTCAGGAAAACTGGCAGAGTTTCACCTCCTCCCTCGAAAAAGCCTCGATTAGCCGACACATGTCCTTACGGCGTCTCAAATTCTGACCTGCTCCTGCTGCTGGACGACGGGACCCAGGTCCCAGCCAACAGGGAGGCTGTGGCCGGGGTGGAGGGCTCAGACGGGGTCGGCTCTGAATACTTCAGGGCTCTGTTGAGAGGCGGGTTTGGAGAAGCTAAGGTTAATACAGAAGAAGCCATCCACATTAAAGATGTCAGCACAGGTATGTTATTACCGGTGCTGCATTACCTGCATGGATGTCGCCTCACAAACACCGAAGCAACACGGGAAAGTGATGAAGGAGGGAGGAGAGGGAAGTGTCACATTTTGGACACATTGGTCCTCAATGGACTAAGTATCTGCCAAAAGGAGACAGAGGGACACTCAACAGAGGACTTGGCTTTCCAGAAAACACCTTTAGGTGAGGCCATGATTGGAGCTTGCAGATTTTTGGTGAATGAGCTACAGAGAGAGTTAGAGGATGTCTGTGTGTCGCTTCTGCTGTCCTGCTCCATGAAGGCTACTAATCAAACTCCCTCAGAGAACAACGCTGAAAAGGCTGCATCTAAAATGGACCAAGAAGCAAGCGAGTCTGCTGAGGAGAACCTGGCTAGTCGAACATCCGAGCTAGAGCTCACTGGAACTGAGATGCAAACAGAAAATTTGCCTGAGCAGACAAAGAAACTGAACAGTTCTTTAAATCAAACAGACAGTAAGAAATCCTCTTTGGTTGGAGCAGCACAAAAAGTCAACAAAGGTCTCACTTCAGTCAAGAACACAATCAAAGCTTCTAAATCAGAGGGCAAATCACTGGATCCAGACGAGTTGACATTAAGACCAAAGAACTTGATTAAAGGTTCAGCAAAGATTGTGAAACCAGCAGCTCAGGGCTCTCGTTCTTCCTCAGAAACTGTTGCTGGAGGTGGGGCTCTGGCTGCTCTGCTCCCACAGGTGTACTGGTTTTCCCAGCGGTACAGTTATCCAACGCTGGGTCGGACCTGCCTGTCTCTGCTGCTGGGCTGTCAGGACTGTCCTCGGCCCTTCTTGTTCTCCTCCATTGCTGGGGATTGCCTTCGCAGACTGGCCAGAGAGGCTGACTGTACAGAGACTCTGAAACAGGATCTACTGAGTCTGGCCTCAGTAGCTCTGAGCTGAACAGGGAGGGAAATATTGAGTTTAGTGATAAGTAGCATAAACTCAGAGGCCACAGAGTAAGTTAGAGTCGACTTAATAAGCTTCTGAAGTTGCCATTGTCTTATTTTTATCAAATCCCCGCTACAACAATAGCACGAATACCTGAAAAACATGCTGTATGAATTTCTTCGGCACTAACGGCAGTGACTGGTGATTTATTTTCATAATTTTGAAGCAAACGTTTCTATTTAGTTCCGTTGTGATTGTAGCCCGTCCCAGCATGACATACTTCTGTTATGATTTACTGCTGTTGCATTAATTTCTAACGGCATTTGTATTGTGATTTTTTTTAATTTTTTTTATTTGCAAAATGTTTAAGCAGATGCTTAAGTGTCATGTAGCTGGAATAATCAGGGTTGGTCTCAGAGCCAGTTGTTTATTTTGTACATAGAGATGATATGGAATAGCAGATATACAGTGTATGAGTTTCAACAGATCCATATGCCACTAAATATATTGTTGGAACATCACCATGCCTCCAGTTTCTTGTTGTTTTGACTGTCGGTTTTATTATTTCACTTCAGCAGAGAGCGAAATGTCAACAGCTCTGATAATTTGCAGTGGAAATTGGTATACACATCTCACCATGACCACGGTGATCTCCTGTTTTTTCCTCAAGTGCTGTTTACAAGTGAAATGTTCCCCCTGGCAGCCCTTGGCAAGCTAACATGCTGAATTTCACAAAAGTTTAGCAAAGGATAACTCTGGTAATGGTCTATGTTTTTCTTACTGCCAAAAGAATTGCATGAAAACCCCAAAACCAACAGTGTATAAGCCTGTTTAAATACTTGCACTGAATGCCTGCAGCAGCCTTGAGCTCATTCTCAAGCTACAAATGTTTAAAAAATGAGTCATGCATATAAACTTTCACTTTGGAAAATGGCTGTTTTCCAAGTTTTTAGTGAACATTAATCAAATAAGAAGACACTAGGGACTGTTTTCAGATGCGGATTAATACACATCTGGTGCACAAGTGAGTATTTGCAGTATCAGGACATGTCAGGACAATGGAGCTCTATGGCACAAAGGAATATGTTTCGTCATACAGACTCCAAAATACATCATTCAGACTCCAAAAATACATTTTTTTTTAGGCTTTTTGGTGCTAGATCATCAGGAAAATGGTTTGTTTCAAAGAGAAGCCATCTGAAACAGGAAGTGGCTGTAACTCTGCAGCTAATCACATTCCTACATACCACAGGAAGGTATGAATACTGAATGACACTTTTCAATAACATACAGAAGTTTAGAAAACACTCATAAATGTACCCCCAAATTTTGCTCAAATTCAGTGGGTAAATTAAAACCCACCAAGGGCCAAACCACGTTTTCAAAAAATACACCTTTGGCATTCACATCATTTGTTTTCTAGCTTTCTGTATGTTTTTTGTCTTTTAATAGAATAATGTTTTAAGATTTGTGCTTTTATATAGTACATAATGGATGTGATTTGTTATCATAATCATAATAATCTAACCTTTATTGATCCCCTTGGGGAAATTCCTTCTCTGCATTGACCTTAACTATACATACTAGGAGCAGTGGGCTGCCGCGGTGCAGCGCCCGGGGAGCAGTCAGGGGTTAAGGGCCTTGCTCAAGGGCCCACAGTGGTGGTGACTGGGACAAGCGGTCGCTGTCACTTTCCTACCTCAACCTCTTGCCAGTCCGGGGACTCAAACCGGCGACCCACTGTTTACAAGTTCGCTTCACAAACCAATAGGCCACCACTGCCCCCAGTGATTTACAGCCACTACCTATTTAAGAAGGCTTCTCTTTGTAATAAATCAATTGCCTGATGAAGGTCCAGCACCAAAACGACACAAGTAAATGTATTTTAGCAACTTAGACAGTGTGCAGGAGCCTGTTTAAAATTTTTTCATATATGCGCCACTCTCCTACACGTGTCTCATGAAATAGATGTGCAGAGTTTATTTTTTATTTTTTAACCTTGACAAAAATGTAGAATGTCATCATCCTTATTTTAATGCTTTTTAAAAACCCTTATGTGCAGGATTTTAACATTTCTGACTTCGGCAACCCCCAGTGGTTGTATACACAAATAAGACAGCAGTGGATTCTGCACTTCTAGCACTTGTAAAAACACTCTTCTCTCAACACCACATGCATACATTTTTGTATTGATTAAATTGAGCACTACTCGAAATTAAAAAAAGACAGAAATCGGCACTCATTGTAATATAGCACAAAGTGGTTTTATTCCTGTCTGGGAGCACCGCTTCACGGCGCTGCTGTTTGGCCCCTCTGACAGTGTAATTAAGCCAAGTACTCTGCAGACCGGAGTTAGAAGCATAGCTGAGAAATATGGCTGATCCTCTCAGTGATGGGAGCTCTCGTAGCCGTCAGGAAGAGCATTGGTGTGGGGGTTATGGAACAGAGAGTGGTTTCCATCACCCCAGGGAAATTTCTGGAAGGAGACATGTCAACGTATTATTATTATTACTTTTGCAGTAAATTACATTGGAGGATAGTGTGTGTGTCGCTGCAGACAGACCTTGGTGCGGATACGAAGGTGAGGATATGGAACAAACTCTGCTGGTTCATGTGAGTGAGCCTGCATCTTCATGTAGGCATTGGCCATGCAGACACCAACGCCAGGAATTGCCAAAACGATGGTCAGTATCTTCCATGTCCTCGCTGTGGAAAACACAATCAATAGACAGAAGCACTGAATGAAAGTAAATTACAGGACTGCAGTTCCTGATTATCTGCCAGAGCGTGGATGCACCGGCTGGCTGCCAGCTCTGCAGACCTTTCAGTTAATGTTCAACTAAAGACTCAAGCTATATGTGACTTAGTGGTGCTTCTGCGTGGCTGTTGTATTTGAATGGACGGATCAGTGAAGACATACTGACCTCCTCCCTCGCCTGAATGCGACGCAGCAGCAAGCACTCGACGAGCGGCCAAGGCGGCTGGAGTCAGAGACATCTGCAGTGGTGGAACAGGAGTAAAGAAAAAAAATTATATTACCTTAAGATATACGGTAGATACAAACTGCTTTAAAACCTGATTTCACATGCAAACCTGTTGAATCTGATAGACAGCTATAATGTATTTTAATGCTATGTCCAATATGTAACCTAGAATGACCCAAGAACTGCTTTCATGTGTTTTCATGTCAGGGGAGCTTTTATAAACTTCATTCAGAGCCAAAAAGCAACAAATAAAAGCAAAAATAATAACACATCAACTGAAAAGAAACTAAACATAGGCAATTTAACATCATATTTCTGATTTAAAGTGAAATATTAGCCATATTTCCCTCTACAAAACAGCCATGGTTGAGGCAGGGCCTACCAGTGGTGCTGTGTAATGAGAGTTGTAAAAGCCATGCACCAATTAAAATACAGTAAAATCAGGTAAAAACTTACTGTTCTTCAGGTAGGCAATATTCAGAAAGCTCTACTGTCCCCTTATTTTTCTGACAAA
Organism: Chromis chromis; assembly: GCA_900302755.1. Classification (NCBI taxonomy): domain Eukaryota; kingdom Metazoa; phylum Chordata; class Actinopteri; family Pomacentridae; genus Chromis; species Chromis chromis. Next base: position 30,638 of record OMNN01003317.1, read on the forward strand.
TTCTCCTTCCTGCTTGTTTGCCCTTCAGTCTGTCCTAAGCTGAACTCAGCCTATCAGACTCCTCCCCATTTCAATCTGTCTCTGGGCCAAGAAACTTAGTTTATATTTGGGCAACTGCTAAGGCGGGCTGATACGTGACAGAGAGGACGGAGGAGGAGGCGCTGTGGAGGACATTCAGCCTGCAAAACAAGAAATAAACACTTCTTCATACCAAATAATTTCACAATAATGTAGTGGGCTTTTAGGATTTTGACACAAACGGTGTGTTAGGTTTCACTTTTGGTTTCAGCAGGAGAGCAGCAGTGAAAGTCTGTCACGTCTGACAGTTGTTTACTGAAAGATGGTGGTTCAGCTGTGGGTCAACGGTGCAAAATGGTGTACAGTGTATTTACCTTTTTAGTTAATTTATATCTTTCTTCTATCTATTTTTCCACACGATTCGAGGGACACTAGGAAATACATATCATATGATAAGACAAGGAAGCTTGTGGGCTTTTTTGAGCCTTTGAATGTCATGAAACAGCAAAAACAAATGACATATCCTGTAGAAAATGTCTTTTTATTACAAAATATATAGCATAATATAACAAAACAAGTTGAGACATGCCATTAAAATAAAGTATTTCATTATACCAATTCAAATATTGATTTATTTAGAAAAAATACAGATGTTTTTCTTTTCTTTTGGCATCATTACACTGCTGCCACTGAGCATAATGACTGTAAATTATCTGTACACTTTAGGTTGAACTATATGTGAATCTAAAACACAAATAGCACCTTAAATCCAAAGTTATATAAACCAGGTCTTAAATCAGATGCAGTTATATTGATAAGTTTGTGCAACAAATTGGACATTCTGTTAATTGTTAAAGTGACAGAAAGTGCAAACAACTCCTGCAACAAACAGATATAAAAACATTTCAGTGCACTATTAATTTTTGATATTTACATTCATCATGAGCTAAAAACTGACAAAGGAACTATTGCAGCTGATGCAAACGTTTGGGCACCGTTCCAATAGCGGGAAAAAACATAATTAACTTTATAGGTCTTAATTGACTTGTTAGAACTTAAGGAGGGGAGGTCAAGAATCATCATTAGGAGCTGCTAATGACATTTCCAGAGGTTGATAATTTCTCGGACTCATCAAACTTTGTGGTTTTTCTCTACGACCAGTAAGAAGATCTGAAAATGAAGCTAATTAATGTCTTCAAAGGAGGGTGAGGCTATAAAAAGATATCAAAGCGCTTCCAGTTTGCCAAAATGTCATTAACAGATGGAAGTTAGCAGGAAGTCAAGACAAGATCTGGAAGAAAACTTTGAGATTAAACTGCAGAGAAGAAAGGAGAAACAAAATCCCCCAAAAAATTAGTGCAAAGGAGCTGCAGGAGACCTGAGCTGACACAGGAGAGCAGCACTGAGGTCGACACATGGAGGGAAACCTTACCTGTGGCCTCATCACTAAAGTTAACTTCTGAAGTGAGCAAAATAGCATCTGAATAAGACAGAGTGGTTTCGGAAAGAACACCTTGTCTACTATTAGGCTTAGGGGTGGAAATATTCTGCTTTGGAGTTGGAAACACTGCACTGCTACACTCTGTACAGACAGACTGTCCACCAGATGGGGTAGTGTTGCTATGAATTCCCTTTAAACACTCCTTTAGGGCTCGTAGTTTGTTCATTGTTGCTGTACAGGCGTTGTGGGGCTCCTTTATCTTCATAATAGCTCACTTGTTGGACTGCTGCAGAGATTTTGTGCAACCTTTAAAACCAAAGTTGACATAGGTTTGTATATTGGCTGATTTACCTGCACAGAGAGATGTTGAGAAGCATTTCATTTCAAAGATCAACGTGTTAAAAAGTGAAAAAAAGTAGTAGCCTACTACTATCACATTACTGTCTTTACAAAAAGGTAGTGTCTTGAGTTAAAATGTTTCTGTACAGTTAATTCTGCTCCGTTGAGTGTTAATTTGTGATTTCCACACTCAGTAATGGCTTTGTCGTCACTGTCTGGACAGCTTCGGGCTGCAGTGCCAGCAGTGATGTCAGCTGGTCATGCAAGCGGCCTGTCTGAACGTCTAGAGCTTGTGTTTTTATGGGCGGAGGTTTGCATGTGCTCCAGGTGTGTTGATGCTGGAGCTGAAGAGGCCAAAACCCTGGTTAGACATGTTAGAATGTGACTCCAATGCCTTATCTAAGCTTTAATAAATATAACTAAAAAAGCACTCGGAGAGTGCAGACCTCCGCCAAGCAGCTCATGTCCACCCATTAGACCTGGTCCGAATGATGAATATCCCAATATTCAGCTCGTGCGGGGGGTTGGGGGGTGGTGTGGTAGGGGTTGGGGTGGTAGGGGT
>OMNN01003323.1:9461-29571 GCA_900302755.1 Chromis chromis
GGTAACAACAACAAGCTGAGAGGCATCATGAGCATAGATATAGATCAATAACTCCTCCATTATGTTATGAAGAGAACAGGGGGATGAGAAGAGGAGGGGGTGGCAATGGAGGGATAATTTGCTTGATAAGTACACAGGGGAGAATAATGTGTATGTGCAGAGGAGGGAGGGGGGTACTGACAGGGTCACATAAACAAGTGGCAGCATCTCTCCCCAGAGGACCAGCAGTGATGATGAGGAGAGGAGGCGCCGCTGGAGTCGAGAAGGGTGAATGGCGGGACGCGCTCCAGCAGCATCCCTCTCTTGGTAGGTAAAAATAAAAGTCAACAGGAAAGGGCTGGCGCACGGGTGCTGCCGTGATAGCTACCATCCGTTATGGGTAAATTGAACTGTCAACCCCTCGGTGTCATTTCCATGGCTGGATGAGAGGGAGAGGCATAGGCAGAGAGAATTATGGGGGTATTCACTAGGTGATCACAGTGTGCAGCGGGAATGTTCCGGCAAATTAACTCCCGACGGAGAGGGGGAACAACGTTAGGGCTGTCAGAGAGATAGAAGGATGGCAGGATAAACAGGCAGAGGGGAGGAAAAAAATGTGTGCAAGTGTGTTTTGAAAAGATATTTTCTATGTTTTCGTTTTGCTCAGTTATGGTGTTAAAACACATTCTGTCAGTGGATGCATTTGGTTCATGTTAGCACCCTGCATGCAGCTGAAACATGGCTGTTGTTTATATTCTGGTAGTATGAATGCCAAAGCCTGTCATGCTGTGTTTACAAAAAGCAGCGTAACTCCAAAGTTGATTGCCTGTGATTTGAGATTTACACTATTTGCAAATGCTAAAAATAATGTAATCAGTTCAAGTCTGTGTAAAGGAAATTCAGGAGGGAAGAACACTGTTTCCAAAGACTGCACATGCCCGAAAATAAATGCTGAAAATGTGAATTATGAGGTACTAAATAGAATAGAATGTTTTCTTTATTGATCCCCCATTGGGGGAAATTTCAATTGTTACAGCAGCATGAAATGCAAGAAATGCAAGAAAAATAACAATAATTAAGTAATAAAATAAGTATGTACACAGAAAAAATAGCAGCAGCTTGATCACGAGTTACTACTACAGCCTGCAGTTTGCTAGCTAGCTACCTGTACGCCAGAATTTACATAATAGTTCGGCCTCTTTGATTGATTTTGATTTTGTGAAGACCCACAATGATGCTGAGCTGACAATCACAACTAATACCTACCTCAGCAGTGACCATTTTACACCGGGTAGTTTTACAAACTTTAGTTGAAGACAATTGGGATTTACAAATAATTCTCAACTGGGAAATGCGACCGAAATGATTATCTCCTTCCTCTGCCTTTATTGACTATCCTGCTGACATCTGGTGCCATCAGCAGAAGTAAATGCGCACCAATGAGTGTAAGTTGCCTTGTATGTGTAGTTTATTATAGTGGGTACCATAGTCTGCAGCCACAACATGACTGAAATATTCCGTACGGGACGCATTTGTTAACCAGTTTGTAAATTGTTGTTAGTACTGGTGTAAGCTGTTAATTTGCACCTTAAGTGTAAACACACCTAAAGTATTTTATTCCACAGAATGCCGCTTATTTTTTCACAATTTTATTTACATGCCAATGTTTTTTAATAATTCAAATTTGGCTCTGTGTTTAACAGTTTTCTGTCATGTGACACACTCAGAACATGTGTTTTTGTTACTAATTGACAAGGACTTTAAAGTTGGCCATATGCCATCATATTTGACAGTTGTTTGACTGCACAGTATGTGGACATACTTCTACCTTCTTGTGTATTCACAGTTAATCTGTATGTAGAAGCAGAAGGGTTACTTTGTGCACTCAGTAGCACACAGCTCCTCTGACTCTTTGCCTCAACCTCCACTCTGTCTCTATCCTCTTAGTTAAATATTTATAAAGATTCCTATTATTGTATTAACTATTTATTGATTTATAATTTAAAAGATTTATACTGGGCCCCTAGAACTGCAGGGGAGAGTGACTTTCACCTATAGACATTCATGGCTATTTATTGTCTTTTAATGTTAAACCTGTGCCTGTTTGCCTCTTGGCATTCAGACACAGAGGAAAAAAATACACAGTCAGATACAGAGAAAAAACAAATACACTCAAAGACAGACCCACACAGAGAAAGACAGAAAGAGAAAAAATGCACAAAAACTTGGAAGTAGGAAGGACAATCTGGCTCAATATTGCTCCTGGTTAGGTGTTGGTGAGCTATGCGCCATCTCCCTCTGGAACAGGTCACGCACTGGCAGTTCACAAAGAGCCTCGACAATGAAAATGTATTGCCTTGCTCCATCTCTTATTGATTTACATCTTAGGACTCTTTGGATGTGAAGCGCTTTTCTATAAGGCTTCAGCTCTGCACTGCTGTCAGTGGGCCAAAATATGGACTAAGAGCAGCGAGTACAATGTACGCATCTTGTGACCAATCCAATGACATTTGGCAAATTTAATTTAATGTTCAGAGAAGAAGCATGATCATAGAAAGTGGATTTTAAATGTCAATTGTTACACCAAATATCACAATCTCAAAAGATAAAGGTGCTATTCCCAACAGCAGCTGTAACAAAACCAGATTATCACTGTAGCTACAACATCATTTGACAGGACACTATGTTTCAGCCCAAATTGCTTTCAACGCTGCAGTTCATGTTAGTAATGAAAACACTTTATTTATATCAACATTTTTTTTTGCCAAGTTTCGAGTCTGTTTGGTGCCAGCACAGAGTATTATAGTTACCAGAAAAAAGCAAGTGAGTGATTTGTTCACTCGTCCGGGAGCAGAGCGAGAGTCTCCCAATGCAGACGAGGGGCAGATTCATCATAATTCAGGAGCTCAATCAAAAGACAACGGCTGGAGGGAAGGAATAAAAGAAGAAACCTGTTGTGGTCAGCAGGAGGAAGGATGCTTGGGTATGGAGTGGCGGGTGAGGATAAGAGGGACGGCGCAGAATGAAAGGAAGGTGTTGGGAGTGAAAAGCAGATCGTGCTTTCATGCAGTGCCCCGTGAGTGACAAGGAAACCATTAACGGAGTAGCACTAGCCAAAGGGATTAAGTCCACACATGCATGGCTATTATTCAAGCTAATTAAAGGGTCTTTTTTCTGGGAGGCCAGGTTTACCTCTACAACAAAGCCAGCAGAGAAAGAAGCAGGAAACGGCTCAGGCGATTTTGCTTAGCTGGCAAATCTTTAGCATACGTTGATCAGAGGAGGACAATGATGGACAATTTGGAGAACCTTGTCTGTACTATGGCTGAAATCTAATAAATGACATGCAGTTCTAAAGGCTTGCTCCAAAGCACTGATCTTTCACAATCCTTCATTCAATCCATTCTCATACAATACGGTCGGAACAGAGAGATTTTAAGTAAGTGATCTACTATAGTATCTCTCCTACAATGCTGGTGGGTTTAAACTTAATAAAAAATATGTGGCATATTTCTGGCAACATGACATAGTGATGTGATAATCAAGCAACAGCTACTGCTGAATATATTCTATTATGCATATAGAGGAAAAAAACAGGAATAGGTTGATGAAACTATATTATATGGTCAACAGTAGGAGGTATGTAATGAAACACAGACCAAGTGCTCTAACCATCTGGCTACTGGGGTGCTTCATATCGGTGGATCGCATTTGGTAATCAGTACAAAAATTCAAGTTGCACCCTACTAAATAGAATGAAGCATCATGTAATCCTTTAAATTTTAATACGTTCTAATAGTATTAAAATGTTAATGTAAAAAATCACAACGATGCTAAAGATGTTTGATTGGGAAGTTTTACCTGTATGTCGCATTAACATAGGTCTTGTTCAGACTTCGAGCTTATATCTGTTTTTTTTGCATATCCAGATTGTATCCAGAGTGATTTTAACAAGTCTGGAGAGTAAATCATTTATGAAATGTGATTTTTACAAATCCACATTTGGAGGTGGCTTGAAATGCGATTCCAGTCAGGTTTCTATAGATGCATCTCAGTTCAGACACTCTGGTCGTTAAAATTCGATTTCAAAGTGTCTTTTGCATCACTAGCAATGTGACACTAGAAAAAAATGATGTCAAATCCAAAGTGACGAATGTGTTGAGCAAAATCCATGCTTCTGCAGATAGACCTACTTGCTATTAGCAGAGTATGATGGAGGATAAGATAAAAAACAACAGTCCAGACGGCAAAATAAATTGTCTGCTAGCACTTCGGAGAAGGCTTCTGTAGAGGCAGAGGTGGAAAGAAAGCTCCATTACCATCACAGCTACATAGTTAATGATACCTATGCAGTTACCACAGCAACCTATGCTCATACCAAGGTTGGTGATGTGTGGACACACAAATTCAATCTGATCACTTGCAAAGCACAGTGCTTACAGTCTGCTCTAAAGATCCTATTAGAGAAACAAATCTGATTTGCTTGCAGTCTTGACAAAGTCATAGTTTTTCCACCTGAGAACACTGACAAGGTGATTTTTCAATTGTGAAATGTGCGATCAGCACTTATCTTGATCACAACAAATTTAAGGAACTTTAATCAAGAATGTGGTAATGTGAAACAAAGACATCTTAAAAAAAACACTCAAATATATGTGCATCAGCTTCACAAATCCACTACTGGTCAGGCTCTAGTCTAGTGCATGACAGTACTTGGAGGTTAAAGTGAATCTTGGCATAACAGGGACTAGCATGTTTAGTTTTCAAGGCGATCTTTCTGGCCTAACACCATAAGCCATGAGCCCTGAATTAGCAAGTCATTCACTCAAACACTGCCAAACTCAGCCTGGCACTCTGGTCAAAGGAGGCTGCCTTTGAGACAGCCTGCTAGTCACCAACAGTGGTGGTACAACAGTGGGATCAGCAGAGGCTTCGTCCCTAGTGGCTGCAAATCGCTGCCAAGTGTCTTTGCTGGGGGGATTTCACCCTAACAGCTCCTTGGAGACTGCCGAGGGCCTGCTGGCCTCTCAACGAACAAGCAGGAGCTTTACCAATGCAGACAGCCCCGGGGACAGAGGGAGGGATGTGGGAGAAAAAGGAGGGAGCAAGGGACATCACTTTACTGGTTTTACACCCACGCACATGCCACAGCGGATCAGTCAGTCGGGATTGCACCTGACACTTGACATGCAGCCAACAAAGCTAGACAAGCATGGAGGGATGAGAGAGAGCGTGAGTGAGAGCGGGAGAAGGAGAAAGGCCAAGAGAGAGGGAGTGTATGTTAGAGCGCAGTGAATGACAGACAACAGGCTGATAGGAGGAGGCGGGTGTAATGGGGTGTGAAGTGGAAGACCTCGAGAGACAGTGAGAGAGACCATCTGCCTGTCAGCATTGAACAGCCTCTCGTCTTTCTCTCTCTATATCTCTGACTGTCGGTCATTCAGGCGTGCACACACACGCACACACTGATTTGCAAACACACAATTACCGTCAAGAGAGATAATTTAAAGAGAGAATTCCCATTCATCTCCTTAACTAGCTGACACTTGTTGGAAATAGGCTGCCAGTCACTAAATTAACACCTGAACAGTAGTTAAAGCACATAATGGAAGATTAATGATATTCATAGTCATTAGTGAGGAAGTTAAGAACGAAAATCAAGATAGAATTTAAACTGAATAGTTCAGAGAAATTGTCACTGATGGTATTCATAAAAGGATTTATCAATATACCCAGGATATTTACCAGCATTACGTTATGTGATTAGCAAATCAGGTTTTCCTCATCTGCTGATGGCAAAAGACTTAATTAAAGTAGCAATAGACAAGTTTTTTTCTTTAACTTATCATCGTGAATGTTGATTGCACAATGTAATGGCTATACAATAATGAGACAGTCAGTGTTCACTATAAACCTCGCTGTCACTATGCAATTCTGTCTACCACCAGGTAAGAAAATTCTTGGGAAATTGAAGACTTGATGTGAGACACTAGGAACAACTGGAATAACTGTGGAAACTCAGCCTGGCAAAAGAGAAAGAGTCCCGCTGGCAGAGGAGGCAAAGAGGGAGAAGATATAGAGGGACAGATACTGAGGTAAAAACAAGAGTGACTCTCAAGTGGGCATTCACTCAGTGGAGACAGCTTCTGGACTTGAGAGGGCTCAAAACTGACATTCATTTGGCATTATTAGAGCCAGCCAAATATTTTGCAGCCAGCACCTAGAGACCCTGACTGGTATTGCACTTTAATATACTTCCACAATGGCTTCAATTTTAAGCCATGGGTGTTGCTTGCTGCTTGGTAATAAAAGAGACACATACTGTAATGACAATTTTTCATTGTTCCATTTTCCGTTATTGCCATTACTGCACAGGTGGAGCAGGAGTGAACCGACGCAGACCCAAGAACAGAATTTCCAGTCCATCTACTTGCAGTTTAGTTGGTGTTTATTGGAAGAAAGCAAAGATGAACATACCGGGTTTTCCTATAGCGAATTGTAGTTTTCTGTCCTAATCGTTTTTCTGCTGGTTTGTTCGCTGGTCTGGTGAGAACTGTGTGCTCTCCCCCTACCTGTGCCCTCCTCTTCCTGTCACCTATGCCCTCTACATATACATCCTGTGACCAATTACCACCACCAAGTGTCCAAATAATAATGCAACAAGAAAATATCTAAATAAACTAAACGACCTGCCAACAATAAACACAAATGGCTCCTACATATACCTTTCCAACTTTATCAGTTACCTGTCATTTATGTAACAGCATTTCTTTTCAATAATTAATTTGTTCGCCTGGATGAAAGTCCTAAACCTAACCACGTAGTTTTGGTGTCTAAAACTAACCAAACCAGTGAAAAATGAAAGTAACCAATGAGTAAAACTGAAACTTAAATCTAAGACTAGCACCACATGGGACATTAACCACGGTTTCCTGGATCAAGGTACTATTGCTGACTTATGCCTCCATATTGCTTTCCAACATCCTTAAGCAGACATTGTGGTAACTGGAAGCCTCTCCGACTACATCATAGTCTTACCTTTTGGGGTGAAAATACATTTCTTTCAAAACTTAAATGAAAATGCAGTTTAGTTGTACAGGAACCAAATTTCTGGGACACAGGACTGGTTTAGTTCCACATGGAGTCCTATAATTCACTAAACGCCACTTGACAGCTTGTTTCATAGGTGTATATAAAAATATCTACATCTTGAGGTAGTTCTAGGGTCACATCATGGTCTACACAGTATGTTATAATGGGAAGGGAGATTTAAGAGTACAATACAAATTTGTGTTAGAAATCAATTCTCACATATAGGGAGTCAACTAAATACTTTTTAAAAAATTGTACTTTATTTTTTGTTCTACTTTAAGATTAAAAGAATGGTAGCTTAAGTAAATGTCATACTGTTTGGTGATGTGAAAAGAGAAAATTATGTCAAGTAAAAATGAGAAATGGGCATTTCTTTATGCTAAACGTTATGCCATGAAAACTAGTTTTTGTGAAAACATGTTCTATGTGCCAAATTGTACTGTAATGCTATTGCTACATTCTCATCATGTTGCATTGTGGTATAATTAAAATATAGTATAATGTAAGTGGCAAACCAACAAGTAAAGCCACAAATGTCTATTGCTAAGCCAGACACGGAGTTAAAGGGAGAAATTTAATAGTTTCCTCATCTGCCCCTGTTCAACCATCCATCCATCCATCCGTGGCCTCGTCTGAGGGATCTGTTTTTGTTGCCTAATTACCTCTCTCTACCTTCTGTTTGGTCTCTTCATCCGTCTATCTGCTGACTCTGGCGCTCTCTCTGGCCATGATAAAAAACAGTAACACAGGAGGGGAACCAAACTGCTTCTTAATTTTCCCTGACAGCCTCCTTTAAACACACAGGCCCAAATCCACACTCTAATTGAAAGCACATTCCTATTCCAAACAAATTAAGCACAATTAAGGCCCCTGAGTTATGAGTATCTATCACTGTGCGATGTTTTTGTAAAAATCACTGCGCTCTAGATCAAAGTCTCTCGACCCCTCAGCTTAATTGCCTCATTAAGAGCTCCCTTCTTTGTGCTACGGGCTTCATAAATACAGGGCCTGCTCGTTTCATTTGGGAATTACACTAAAAGACGCCCCTTAAACTAATCGCTTCCACGTTTTCAATAAAAGTTCATCTGTTTTTAGGTAGAGAACAAAATGAGATTTTCTTCCATTTATAGAGCATAATTTGCGAGGCCCTTTTAGCTCATAGTGTGATATATCATTTCATTGTGTCTGTGACAAGGCACAAACCTGCAGCCATGTTTAGCTACTTTACAACGCATGTTAAAAAGGGCTTCCATACCATTTCAAAAGTATGGTTAAACTAAATAAAATGCAAGGGCTCATAACCCGGGACACATTAGCTTAGGGTCTTAGGTGTGGCATTTGACACATCATAACAGGTGACAGGAAGAAGGTGTCACCACCAGGAACCAGCAAATCACATGACAGGAAGATGATTGTGTGCAGCTGAAAAGGTTCCCTCCTTCCATAACCTCCCTCCTTTTCCTCATCATCACAAAATGCCATCCGAGCATGGCTGACTTTTAATTTAATCTTATAAATGAGGTGCGCACTCCTAGACAACATGCTGTTCCAATTTGAAATGGCTGCTTTATTGGGGGACAGCGACACAGGGGAGAGAAGGGGAAAGCAAGAGAGTGGGAGATAGAGTGAGAGAGGAGGGGGGTTGCGAAGGAAAAAAAAAAAGCCAGGGGAAAGACGGTGGTATGGAACATTTGTTAGTAATCCAATTCCACATACCATATGGCTTCATTACCATTATGCGGGAGAGAAGACTTCAGTCAGTCTGAAAATAAAGACCTACTTAGCCCCATCCAAACTGACCCCAAATGAGACATGTTTGTCTCTGTGTGACAGTGTTAGTGTTATTGCCCTGCTCTTGAATTCTTTGTGGTCGGTTTAGATTGAGCCTGCAGCTGTGCATGGTTTCACTGTGTGTGTGTGTATCTGAGCGTGCACGTGGCCGTCTGTGTCCTAAGTGTGTGCAAGATAGGGATCGGGCGCTTTCCCAGTGACTGATTATTACGGAAGAGAGTCCTTAGTCATTACTGCAGAGAGAGAGAGGGAATGGGAGAGAGGGAGAGAGAAGAGAAGGCCCATAAGCCAGCTCCATTCAGATGTGAAGATGACTGATAATGCAGGAGCAGCAGGACCCCTCGCTGGGTTCATTGGCCCCTAAGTGCTCCTTTGCTGAATGTGTCCCTTATCTTGCCCTGACAGCAGTAATAGAATATGCATAGCTCTATTAGCATACAAGGTAATGGCACCCTTGAGGGAGGGCACTGACATAAAACTTTAAGTAGAAATCAAAACATTGGTAAAGGCAGAAGCAGAATAAAAGGGGTTATTGTCACCCAGTGCAAACACGGCCTGAGGCCTTGACTGTGACTGCACGCAAGGTATGCTGCCTTTATGCTTCCATGCACATCTGTCTGCACACACACACGCGGATACACAGCAAATTTAATAATCTTTTGTACTGTGATACATGCAAATATGTGTCATTTTATCATTTACAAAGAACATGTTACATATTATGCACGTAGGCATGCATGAACACTCTCTACTGAATCACCCTCCTCGGGGCATCTGAGTGAATGAAATGAAATTGAGTGCAAAAAATGGCACTGTACCATCTCATCTCAAAGTCTCCAAATAAAAGAGAATAACAGCAAGAGAAAAAAGCCATTCGCAGGAGCATTCTCACAGTCTAACAGACCTGAGAAACCTCAAAAAGTCTGCCAAAGTGCTAAATGGAGCTTTAATGAAAAGGTTTAACAACAGTCCTGGAAGAATGGTTTAACATTCTGAGAAAAATCTGCCTGACATGAGAGGGTGACATGAAGAAAGGCAAAAAGGTGATAGGTAAAGTAAGGTGATGTGAAGGTTGGCACATTAAATAGCTGACTGTAGCTTCCACTGAACTCCAGGTTGCACCTCTGAGATTTTAATCAAAGCAGGACAGACAAACAACACAGAACAGTCTGCAGCCTGCAGAACGAACTCTCAGCATAAGAAAGCAATTTACTGGTCCTCACATGTCACAAGAAAAAAAAAAAAAGACACAGAGAGAGGCCGCGTCCAGTGAGAAGTCTAATTTACTCTGGTGGGACAGACCAGGAAAGTGTTAGCTTTTCCACATATTAACTTTTATTAAAGATATTAACCTTGAGGAAGAGGCCAAGGAAGCCGTGTCAGTGGAGGTTAAGAATTAACGCCACCAGGGCAAGCAGTTAAATAAGTATCATGCTCACATACAGCACAACTCCTTCCATTTCTCTTTTCTTTGTTCAGCTTTGGTAAGTGTGCAAAACAAAATCAGCACTAATAAGGCAATAATATCAGTAATTGCATCCTCAATTGTAATTATGGTGATTATGGAGTCCTCTTTGATATGCAGTTCTGCTACACTGTCGATACGAGCCATATGTGAACATGGGACAATTATGCTAATCATTCCACATCCAAGTATGTAAGTGAAATAAAGTTCACCACCTTGAGTAGGAAAGCCCAGTGAAGAATGCCCCCCTATGTTGAAACTTGGACCATTAGGAATTAAAAATTAGGGTGAGGCCAGTCATCAGTGTAGGTCTTTGAAGGAGAGAATTCAAGAGTGCCTGACCAGTTACTGACTGTTTTATGTTAATTACCGTGAAGAATGTCGGCGAGATATCAACAAAAAAACAATGTTGACGCATTCCAAAATACTTTACATTATAAGGCTCGCACATAATTAGACTTGGCCCAACTTTTATGGGCCATTTTGGCCCCTGCTAATGGTTCTGTGCTCGGACTCAAACAGACCAATAAAGCATAGTCTAGCATTGTAGACTGGGCATTATTAAAAAGAGGCAGACACTATTAAGAGCCATCTAATCCATCTCAAACTAGGCAGTGTAATTTCTTTGCTGAGAGACTGGTAAAACAAAAAAACAGCCCTTTCTAATCTGTGGTTTATTTAATATGTTTATTGCATGGGTGGCCAGTTTAATGAGCAGTCTCTGGGCTACATCTCTTCAGGAATATAATAGAGATCCGCTCCAGCAGGAATTCACCAGGCAAACACAGTACAACAACTGCATAATGTCAAAAATATTTTGTCTCCCTGGAAACCTCACACCATTCATATTTGCAGTGAGTATCGATTGAAACTGGCTTTTTCATTGTTAAGTATTTCAACATTTCAGTTCAGCCTGTGGGTCCCACTGGTAAGTTTCTCCCGGTTGGTCGGTTTAGTTAAAGATGGATGGGTATAGAGCAAATACTGTTCTGAGTTTCCCTCTGGTCTGCACAGATGGTTTGGCGGGGTAACGAGACAAACTGAGCCTGGCATCAAACCCCAACCTCTATTTCATGGTGGCTTAACAGTTTCTCTCTCACTAGATTACACTTGCTGTGTTTCGAGAGTCCAGCCTCTCAGACTGATTTACCAATCCAATGACCAATCCATTTTACCAGATATTATTCTGGAGAGGTTGTGAAAGGGGAGCAAATACAAAATGCTCATAGATGCCACAGTCCAAGTCCAACCAAAGCCTTCTCCATTTGATGCGACTCCAATTCCTTTTGAAGGTGTGGTGTTAATATCAGGAATGATCTGTTGATTAGAACCATAACTGCTACATGAGTGTGAGCTTGACTCAGAGAGCACAGGCTGTGTAATGCGATACACGTTGTGCAAATGACTGTTTGAGTATGAGCTTCTCTCTACATGGCCTTTTCTCCAGGCTGAGAGCCACCAACGTAAGTCCACAGTACACACAGGACAGGCAGAAAACACATATCCTCTAAAGAAATGGGACGAGAGCCTAGGATTTCCTGGATTTCTTTGCAGGCCTCTTTCACCACTGCATATACACATGTATGGAAGCGCGCACACACATTAACCACACATGCTCTTCAGTCAGCAGTGGGACAGGCAGAGGAATGAGGTGACTCATACTGGTCTATTAACTGTAGGAGGAAATCTGTGATGGTGCCTCAACGCAGCTTTCCTCTGACCGCAAACATACAGTGGAGGTTATAAGGATTTAAAAATAAGACTGATAAGCATCACTAGCATTCAAAAGTCATACCTGAGGGAATGGGAGTGACAAGCTCCCTGAGATTCCGATTTTTATTCAAACATATTACTAAATACTAGAGGAATAAGGTCTAAATTCTATTATGATTGTCATTTGATCATATTTTTACTAACAGATGATGACGATTTTTATTTATTTTTTATCATTATATCTTTATTTTTCAGCCTTGTTGTACTTTTGTAATTATTGTGCTTCTGTTTGTGAATTTCCCCAGCAAGGAATCAATAAAGTTTATCTTATCTTATGAATGAGCATGTTGTGTTTTACAGTGTTTTATATCCACATAAGTGCTTTTCTAGATGAAATGTTTCTTTTGAAGAGAAAGCCACAGCATATTATTTAAAAAGAGATAAAAATAACAATTTGCTTTACATTTAAAGACACCTAAGACACCTTAGCAGTGAGCTTCATAGGAGAAAGAAGCAAGAAAATTATGACAATTTTCCACACACACTGTATACTATATCTTCCGCTGTCTTAAGAATTGATTCAAGAGTACCTCATAACAATATAACATAATAACAATACAAGAACAAATGCAATAAAAATATCTCAAATGCATTTAAGAAACTTGTTCTACATGTTCTAAGTCTGACCTGGTCGCGACTGGATGAGTGATTTTCAAATCTATTCTTATCAGTGAGGCACAAAGAAACCAAAGCTTCACTACAGTTTCTGCACAATGCTGTTTCATTGTTTGTAAAAAATAAAATACATGATTGCAGTTCTGTGTTAAAATGTTAATCAGATGAATTTCTCTGTTTCTTTCGATGCGTTTCAAAATATTCCATATATTTTCAGTTTTAACAGCAATGCATGCATGAAGTGAGCAACAGTCTCTCAACTTTTGGCATACAGACTGCTACAACATTCAAAAGAGTAGAGAAGGCTAGTCATATTTTAACATGGCTTTTAATATTATCATTCGCCATGCCAGGCTGTGCAACACCTACTATATCAGTGAGGCCAATACAATGCTTACACTTCATACTATGATAAAACAAGCAAGGTTTAAACCAAGGCTGTTCCTTTACTTTGTCATGCAACTCCCACATTCACTCTACCTCTTTATTTATTCATCAAAATGGCCAGGTGTCTGAAGGGGATTCGACGCAAGCACAGCTATGGCTCACTTAACCATGAGATTGAGTGGAGTATGCATACACACAGAAGGTACT
This sequence comes from Chromis chromis, assembly GCA_900302755.1. Taxonomy (NCBI): domain Eukaryota; kingdom Metazoa; phylum Chordata; class Actinopteri; family Pomacentridae; genus Chromis; species Chromis chromis. Next base: position 22,771 of record OMNN01003323.1, read on the forward strand.
ATTTTGATTACTTATTACTTAACCTTTAATGTATTCTGCCCCTTTTTTGTCTGCATGTCCTGCTTCCCCCCCACCCATTCTTCTCCTCCACACCCCGTAAATAAATGGAAAAATATTCACTGCCCAGGGCTACTGGTGAACTTCTCACTCTCTGCATCCAATTTGAAGCGGAGCTGCTGTGATGTCACCGGAGCGTCCAAACAGAGAGAAAGAAGAAATGGGAGGAGGCACGGAGGGAGGGAACAAGACAGAAGAGCTGGCAACCTTCGGACCTCCAAGGTCAAACTTCTTAACCCCACTGCTAAAAATCCAATAACACTTTATGAATGTTTTAGTTAGAAGTCATTAATGCAGCGGAGCATCTGTTTCGAAAAGAATACAAATGAGGTGCTGTCCTGCTCGGCACTTTCCCAGCTTCTCACACACACATGCACACACACAATGTGCCTCTGGGCACAACATCCTGACGTTGGAAAAAGTGGCCCCCAGGACCCGGACTCTACAGCGCTAAGCCAGAACCATCTCTTTGGATTTGACTGGCTGCATATTTAAAATCAATAGTCAGGTGAAACATCTGGCCCTTGACATTCAAAGCTATGCAGCAACTCTGCTACAAACCAACATGCTGGCTCGCATTACTGAAGCTGCAGCTTTAGAACAAAGGAATTGCTCTGTATTGACGATTTGACAACAGTAGTAGAATTGTATTTAAATAGTAGTTTGATCATACTATTACTGATAGGTGCACTGTCTTTTATTGAGTGTTTCTTTCCACATAAGTGCTTTTCTAGATGAAATATATCTGCCTAAAGAAATCCACTGCATATTACTCACAAAAAGATACAAATGAGGATCTCCCTTTCCTTTAAAGATACCTTAGACACTGTAGCAGCAAGCTTCATTGAGGTAAAGAGAAAGACAATGCAAGAAAACTGCAGAAACCAACACTAAAATAGATATATAAACACAATATATACAAGTGAAAGCCAGGTAGCAGAGAGTGAAAGAAACTTGGCCTCAATGTCAAGGTCAGCTGAAATATTCTTTGCTGAAATCATCCCAGAGGTTTTAGTGGTGCAGGCTTCCAGCAGAGGTCTGAGTGCTGCAGACCTCAGAGAGGATTAAGTGGTAGACCTATATTTCCAGATAGAACAGTCTCTCAAGCATAACTCAATACCAAACAGTCCTCGACACACTCTGCAAGCTACATGCTCAATCCAATTGGTGGACAATAAATTCAATACAAGACTATAAGAAAGCCTGCATTAAAGAGAAAGAGCGGGTGTTTGTGTGCATTGTGCACGAGCGTCTCTGCAGCACAAAAGTGAGTGAGAGGGCTGGGCAGTTTAAATAAGCCAACAGGGTTGCTTACCCTCCTATTTACCCGTGTGGGAGCTTGTGGTCACAGGAGAAAAAGGCCACGGGGAAGAAGGGAATAGAGGTGTCGCAGTGGCCGTGATGATGATGGAGTGTCTACAAATATGACTCCAAACAGGGTCATTTTGATATGGCGGCAATAAGCAAAGGCTGGCCCGTTAACTCCTGACCTTTTGAGTGTGACCTGTGGGGGAGGGGTCTATCCGCCAGGACAGGACAGAAAGAAAGAGAGAAAGAGGGAGAGGGGCTGTGCAGTGTCACGCCCATTATGACCCGCTAAAAACTTGGACCGCTCTCCAGCGAGGAGCCATCCATCATCGGGGCCTCTCTAATCAGCATGTTTGTCACTGTAACTAAACAGTGGGCTGAGCCACATTGCCACGCTATTGGCCCTGACAGGGAGAAATAAATCTGCTGCCGGCCAATGGGCTGCAGGCAGCCGAGCGTGACAGGAAAGGTGACAGACTCTTGAGGTCTCAACTAGTGCGAGATTAAGGGGAACTAGCCCAGACTCTGGGGTGGAGGAAACATTTGAACAGTTTTACTGGTCTTTAGCCAGCAGCCGAGGCTGGGGATGCAGTGACGTGGGTGTTGAAAGTGAGAATGCCTTTGTCCCCCTCTCGCACAAGACAGGTCCATTTGTTCAGTTAGGAGGAACTGTGGTTCTCTTTGTAAAAGGTAACAGATAGGTGTTCTGGTCGCTTTCCCCATGACATCTCACAAGCGAAAATCTTTTCTGTGGTGGTCACACAGGATTAATCCTGGCACAGTCTTCAGGAGTAAATGTTTCTTTTAAAAAACATGGTGAAATATAGTCCAGTGTATGCAATATTATAATATTACCACAAATTCATAATTATTACTTGCAGACCTCCAAACTCTTTTTAACAATTACACATCTTGGAGAAATGTGTAACATTATAGTGAAAAATGTCCAAACATATTATCTAAATATTAAGGTGAAGGGGATTTCTAATGCATTGATCACATTTGACAAAAATGTTTCTCCTTAACATGCACATCATGTTTTGGAGAGAACATTGTTGCACTCAGTCTCTGCATAGGCAATCCAGTCTGTTGAGCCTGCTTACTGTTGTTTTGTTTGGTTTTGTCTGGGCCCTTGCTTACATCTCAGCAGGCGGGCTGTACACAGAAGCTGAAAATGCTGCAGTTATTTGACCACTTGGAGCAGGAACTTTTTTCCACAACAGCTAGCGGCCCAAAAAGGGGAAAAACACAGTTTTCCTGACGATGCAATGACGTTTACTACCAGCAGCTTGAAAAAAAAAATTCTGGGAAATCTCAGGAAATCATAGTTGGCACTGTTATTTTGAAGGGTTGATGGCTTACATCATAACATTGTACTTTTTGCTTTATCCTCTGGTCTTCAGCAAACTTGGCTGGCGATTGTGCTGTGCTGTACTGTATGGATTTTGGATTCCTCCCAAACACACAGTTTCCTTGCAGCCTTCTGCTTACAGGCTGAGAACACTAATGCACATCAGTCCTTCCACAGTCTGTCACAGCCTTGCAGTTTGCAGGGTTTTTACTCTCAAAATACTACATGGAGACAGTTCAAGTTTCTGAAACAAAGGCTTGCAACAGGGAACTAGAACTGTGTTTCCTGTGAATGCATAGTGTAGCAAGGAAATATTCAAAAGAGGGAGTCAGATTTTTTTTTTTTTAATTTTTTAACTCCAAGAACAAAGCATTTAACTGAGAAATATTATATGATTTATATGTTAAAGATACTAATCACGCCTTATATATTAGACTATATTAGTAGACTTTTTTTTCCAGTATTATTCAACATTTGTGCAATGTACCAATGTTTATGAGCAGGGCCAAGTGAAAAACCCATGCGACCTTTATGTAAGATTTACAAGAGATGCTGTATTTTGTCCTGTTATCAGATATATAAAGTCCCAACCCAGTGTCCTCATGTCAGTAGATAACCATTTAATAAGAAGTGTGCTCGTTTTTTTGTTTTTTTTTTACTGCACTGGTAGTAACCATGGATCACATTTCACCCTCCATGTGTTATAGTGGTGGTGGGTTGCAGAAAGGGGGAGAACATGCATATACTCATTTCTGCAAAGTAAAATGACACTATATCAAATCAAGCATTTCCATATGTGGACTCTTGCTGCTGCTATGGGTCCAGCAGTGTAGGGGCAGGGCAACAGACCAAAAGATGGGCTGTGCTATTCGGTTTAGTTAGAGACGGGGGCATTCTGTGATCTCTGGAGCCTCCTACTGAGAAAAGGCAGAAATTGTCTCTCATCCCATACTAAGCTATTCCAACACCAGTTGGAGTAAATATAAGGCAATAATCGATCTCACAGGCTCAAGATTTGATTGATTTTGACTAGCACTGTAACACCATTCATGTATCCTACAACCCCATCAGCTGCATGAAAATGTAGTCATAAAATTACCTTTTGCCCAAGTCTCCTGTTTTGTAGAGCAGCCGTAGCCATTGTTAATCAGGCAGTTAAACTAAACTTGTGCAGACACAAAAATGGAGGGGGACATGGGTGCATGAGTATGGGAGACAGACTTACTTTGAAAAGTTAATAACTTCTACTTTACCATTAGACGTGGGAATTCAGGCCATAAATCTCAAGGGCACTGTAGACTTGTCTGGAGGCCAGCGAAGATAATTGGGCGGTGTTCTGCAGCGTTGGCCTTTCTACTATAAGAGGATGTCTTTCGTGTATTAGGGAGCCACATGTTGTCAACCGTTGCAGATTCCCAGTAAAGGTCAACAGAACCCTCTTGACTCTCATCAAAACTTGTCTGTATGGGGCAGGGAAAAAAACTCATCCAGGAGAACATCTGTGGAGCCCAGAATTTTCCAAGATGGCAGGTTTTTTTCCCCCCTTCGTGGTAATAGAGACATTACCGCTTCCTTCTCCCATCTAAAAGAAATTAAATTAGCCACTTTGCCGCAGTGTGGGTCAATGGCTCAGGCAGTGGCCTTTTACTGGAAGCTCCCCTTTGCCAAGCTTGTCTTTACAGACATAAATTAGCTCAGGAGTGCTTGGCTAAAACATGTCAGGGGCTAAACGAAGATTGAGTGATGAGGTCGAACAGGGGAGACTGAGGACCAGCAGGACTGGTGGAACGGAGAAACTCTTGTCCTTCATCTCTTTCTCATTGACCCCCCCTCATCCCACCTCCCCACCCAAAATCGAGGAGGAGGGGACCTGCAGTTCTCCAGTACATGAGTTGGCACAAGTTAGAGCTCAGGAAGTCCAGGAGACGCCTCTGCTTGCCCTGAGAGTGAAACCTAAAACCAGTGACATAGCCAATACATGTCATATTCTCTCAGTCAAAAATGGTTTATTTTCCAAGGAATTTCAACCTAAAACCTGTTCTTCATAATTATCCTGATTTGTTTGAAAAACCAAGGTGGATAGGTCTGGCCCAATTGCCAACAAGAGACCACTGTTATGTTTGGTTGTTAAAAAAATATATGCTTTTCTGCAAGGCATACTTTTTCACATTTCCAAAACAATGACAAAATGTCTTGTTCTGCAGTGGAAGTAGTAAATATTGTCTGTGGTTGAGTCGGAGTCAAAAATTCTGTTCAGAACTATAGATCTATAGAACTATAGAATGTTCGGGCATCGACATGCCTGGTTTAAAAGCAGACCTGAGTCACATACACTCTGTCTGAGTGCCTATGGGTGCTTGGAGCTTCTCCAGGTGCAGCTCGCCATCTAAATACCTTCCAGCCACTGAAAAAAAAGGCCAGAGGGAGTCTGATCCAACTGCTCCTTGCTTTTGGTGTAATCGCACTCCAGTTCCTAAGGAGACATTTTTATGTAAAGCAACAACAAAAATTACTGGACATTCTCCCAGAGCTGTGTTGAAAAAGATTGTAGGAAACATATTTAAATTTGTGCAGCTGAAAGGTTTAAATTGTCTATAAAATCTGATTCTTCTCATTTTGAAATAACACACACAAGAAACTTTTTTAGCCAATGAGCTGCTGATGCATTGTTCTCCGAAGGACACATTTAAGTACAGTAAAGTAATGTAAGTTTAAGTCACCTGACCAACTTGCCAAAAACAATAATGACAGATGTGTACTATTTATGCCAGGCGAAAACTTTGTATGCCTTTTCATTTCTAAAGTTATCAGTAATGAACTTACTACACTTTGGCAGGGTGTAATTACTTTATTAACATTAATTAACACCTGTATGACAGCAAGACAGGACAGAGTCATTGTGCCATTCTTCTAATTCTGCATATTTTTGTGTTATTAATTTTCTTTCACAGGAGACTCTCTGGTTCAGGTTCACAAGTTCAGGAGAGCGTGGTGTGTCTGTATGCATTTGTGTGTGTGTAGCTGCTTAACACATTAAGTAGGTTCATCTTCAGTCTCATTTACACATAATTTAACTTACATAAATGGTGATCAAGTAGACATTAGTTGCAACAATGTAAAGGCTGTCATAAACACTATGCTATAATAGTTAACTATAAAAAAGGCAGTTTTCAAATAGTGTCTATTTAAAGCACAATTAATACATTTTGTATGACATGCAACATAAAGCTCTCAGTTTAAACATCAGATCATAAGTCTGACACAAGACTTTCACCTGTCTTAGACTTCATTTTCATTTGCTGTTTAGCTAAAACTACTTAGTTAAGTAAATGAAAATATTATTATTTGAGTTCAAATAGATCCTTAAGCACATAAGCTACATGTAAGAAGCTTGGTTTAGTTTAGGCATCAAAACTACTTGTATAGGTTTAGGATAAATTTCATGATTTGGGTTGTAATACACCCTTTTAAAACATGTTTGAAGCTTCTATTCTATTTTCTGGGTCTGCACGAGTCTGAACCATCTAATATATGTTTGCTTGGCTGAAAAGGACTGATAGTAAAACAATAAAATAAATGGTAAAGATATGTTGCTTAGAAATGTTTTTGTGATACATCAAAAACAAAATAAATCCGGGAGACTATACGTTTCCCTTAAAAAACATAATTGATAAGGCAAGTTAGTCATAAAGGAACGGAATTTTTAAGAGGCAGGTCTAGACAGGACAGCATCATTAAAAATCTACATAAAGAATCAAAATTAAAACAAAGAATGTTTAAAAATAAAAGCATAAAAATAATAATTTTACCCTATCATAGCGAGCAAAAAAAAAATGTACGTCTATGCCTTTAAAAGTTCTCGTTCCAGTATTAACACCAAGTTGGTGAGGCTTGGCGTAGAATGGGTGGGGGCTGTAGGGGCTCCGCTCTTCTGTTTAAAAAACCCTGAGGTATTAGGGTGGACTAATCTTTAAAAGGTTAATTTATTCATAGAGATTTTGACAGAGATGTATGGCTGAACCAACATCTCAGGCACCTCTTCCCAGAGGGAGATGACTTGTGCAAAGAACAGAGAGGAAGAAAGG
>OMNN01003326.1:0-10050 GCA_900302755.1 Chromis chromis
GACGTCATGCTGAAGTCCATAATAAATGACCCAGACAAGGTGACTGAGAGTCCACAAGAGGATTCTCCATCTGGATATCTTGATGTATAATCTCTTTCAGAGTAGTACTTTAAAGTGAAATTTACTGTAAATGCTAGTATGTCCTGTGACTTAAGTGTCTTCTGGTGAGTGTTATCTTCTAAATATCAACTTATTGTGAGAAACACCAGCTTTTCAGTTAATGTAGGCACAGAGCTAACAGTAGTACAGAGAGTCAAGGACAAGTTATAGAGTGTCGTCCCTGGAAGCCATAAACTGATTTCAGAGATTAAAAGATGTGAGATACATTTTATCGAGCCTGTAAAAGCATTCGCAATAACGTACAAGAGAGGACACTGTACTGCCACAGCACACTCGTCTGTCTCGTTCCTCCAACAGCAGCACATGTGGTAACCACATTATAGCATGACTTAGTGTGTGTCATACTTGAAACATAGGATATGTAAAGGTAAAAAACCCACACTGCTGCTGCTGCTGCAGGTAAATCACCTGCATCCTTCTCTGAAATTGTCTAGAAAAGTGCTGTGTGTGATCTCCACAGTGCAATCGATTGATGTGCTGTTTGCTTATGTCCGTCTTACTGTATATGTGGGATGTTACGCTCTAGTGTAAGTGCAGCATTTTGTACATAAAGGTCAGTTCAATAGGCGTGTATTTATCGGGCTTGTATTGAAAATGTAATATATGAGAAAGTGGACTGTTGTGGACACCTTAAACCTTTTGAAGGACATTTTGTTTTATCAAATCTCAGGGTGACATTTGTGTAAAATGAAAGGGAGAAAAGGGATATTTTTGAACCTGGGATATATAAAGTATATGACTGAGTTATACATAGCCTACATCTTATCTGTAACGTTTAAATATCGAGCATGTGTAGCATAGTTACAGGATTTGCCACATTATGCCAGCCTTCGACAAACAGCTATGACTGCTTGCAACAGAGTTTTTCTTATTTTGTTTTTATTATCACTATTATTTTTCTTTTTGTTTGCTGCTTCTTTTCTCTCTTCTTGCTTCTGTCTCGGTGAGTAATTTGCACAGTTGTTTGGGATTCACGAGCTGTAGACGTGCCTGTATGTCGGCCAAATCTCAGAGGCGTTGGATTCCAAAAGGTCGCGACTGCTTTAGCTGCAGCTTGTCGTCTCCGGGGGCCAAATTCACGAATTTAAAAAGCTTCATCTCTGCTTGTGTTGTGAAAAAAGTGCTTTAGATGCTTCTTAAGTGCAGCTACAATTCTTTTTGGCTGTATTTTTTATTATTTTGTTTGGAAAGATTTTATTTTCTTGAGTAAGTGCTTATTTGTTTCACCTGGGACTTGAGGACCAATCAGAAGTGCATTTTATTGTGTAATTATTCGGTCAGTTTGACTTATTGTTGAAGTAGGTGTACAAATTCATTGACGATAAGCATTTCTCATTGGAGCTGAAAATAATCTGTCACTGTTTACATGACTGATAATATTAAAATACCCCCCATTCGTCCAAAGCTTGGTCAGAGACTTCAGTGATGAATCTGACGTCAGAATCTGAGTAACTGATCACAACCAAGTCCGTTCTCATTATTTCAACCAGTCACATCTGACCATGCTTTGACTATTTCACAGTGACTAGTTTCCTGCACTTTCACACTGCATTTGTAACATTTCCAAAAGTCAGCACATTATTATAAAATGCAAATTACAATCTCTTATCTAAGAGAACCTGCGTGGGTTGAGTTATTGCATGCTTAGTCAATTTCTTATTATTTGATAGCATCTTAAAGATTGATGATTATATAAAAAAAATAAGTCAAGTTTTCTTCTAAGAATTCATTTGTTGGTCTTTCTGCAAGAAGTCAACAACAGTGGTTAAGATAGAACTAATTTTATGATGCTCAAAAGCTCCTAACTGTATTTCTTCAGACTTAGCTTCTTGAAAATGGGACTTGATGATGACAGTGATTTTTATATGTGGCTTCCTCTTGGCGGGGAAATAAATGAAAAAAGATGACTTTGTTGGAACAGATTAAGGGAAATCAGAGGGTTTGTGATTGCCGTTCCCCCTGGCACACTGGTAGTTCTACCATTAAGCATCAGTGTATACGGGAGGCATGGATAATGCTCCAACAGATGCATTAGTATATGGTTTACCAAATCCTTATGACTACAGCTTTTATGGTCTGTACCTTTTTGACTGAATGCTTGTTTTGCAGAATTTGTGATGCGCATATATTTGTTTACTTGCTTGATTAAGATTTTATTTTATTTTTTTCAAATTTCCATGCGAACGTTCCAGAATAAAGAGTGATGATTCTATGAATGACGAGGTTCAGGTCATCCTTGCTTATAATGTTGCCTCTTCACATGCAGCTTACAACAGGACTGAGTCCAAGCCTGTGCAACATCACCTAAATGTCAAATGATTCGTAATTGCATCACTTACTAATGTAGGCCCTCAGTAGAAACTCAATACAACAAAAGTTAGTACACCTTTCATTGCTGAGGCTGAAATGTATTTTTCAAAACTTTGTATGTCCGGCTTTATTTTTGGTGATGGGTTCAGTCCTCCACAGGATGGAGGGTATCACATTTCTAGAGATGTTCAGCAGTTCTTAAGGGATTTTTTTCATCTGCTCCTCTATCCTGGAGGGGTCGTGTTGTTCTACCTTTCTATTTAAAATACTCCAAAGATGTTCTACTGGATTCAGGTTAGGTGACATACTGATCACAGTGCACGGGTCAAAGTTTTCTTGTGTGATTCTGTCTGTGCTTTGAATTATTAGCCTACTGGAATCTTCCTCTTCTGCCACCTCCGTGCTTCACTGTCAGGACTATACATTCACTGTGGTAGTCCTGACCAGGTCTACCAAACATGCTGGACCCCATCTGAACCAAACAAATCTGTCTTAGTCTCATCTGACCAAAGAATGTGCTCCCAGTATTCATCGGGTTTATTTTTATGTTCTTTAGCGAAGTTTCAACTTGCTGATTTGTGAGTGGGAGTCATCTTGTCAGCCGTAATTTGGTCTATCCACAGGCACTCTAGTGCTATATATAAATGTCATCTCCCCAATACATTTTGTACTCATGCAGCCCCATGTTGTCACACTCCGTGCTTCACTGTCGGGACTATACATTCACTGTGGTAGTCCTGACCAGGTCTACTAAACATGCTGGACCCCATCTGAACCAAACAAAACTTATCTCATATGCCCAAAGAATGTGCTCCAAATATTCATCAGGCTTCTTTTCATTTTCTTTTGCGAAATATCAACTTGCAGTTCCTTTCAGTATCTCATGTTTACTGGAGCAACTGTGTTTTGACTGATTTTTAGTTGGTCACCAATCTTCCTGTATTGTTTAACATCTTTGTAAAGTCTCAGAATCCGATTTTTAAGTCCTTTTGCAATTCACTTTTGTTGCACTGATTTCTACTTTTAGGGCCCAGTATTTTCAGTATGGTCTTTATAAAGTGTTTGTTTTTGGTTGTTTATAGAAGAAAATACTTGTCAATATAGAAATAATGCAATTAATGACAGGTGATACGATTTTGAATGTTTTAACATTTAACTGATATTTCATATGGGGTTCATTTACTTCTGTTGTATACTGTCTAAGTAGTGGTTCGGTGAGCTTGTGCACATTAGATTTACACACACCAGCACTGATTTAAAATAAGGCTCATTACATGTATACTTCAGCCTGTTTGTCGTGTATTTTATTGTATGACAGAGTCAAACTCATTATTGTAACATTTCCCAGTGGAGAATCAAAGGACAAGAAGGGGTGACTCTTTGTTTTACAAATTCTCTAACAGTGCTAACTTACATGACCTTAAAGCTTAAACTTTTACACAGAGGTATGACATTTTTTTAAATTATTTTTTCAGGCTTTTTTGCATTTTTTGGATAGTGACTGCTGAAAGAGACTGGAAAGAGTGGAGAGAAAGTTTGCGAAACCCCTCATGCAGGAACATCTCATTAATAATATTAATATCTGAAAAGGTTTAAAGTTACAGTAAACTGAAATGACATTTGGTTTTGATGACCAATCGTCATCAGTCACAGTTGCGCCTGTGATCTCAGTGCTCTGCCAATTAAACTCAAATAACTTCAAGGAGGGGCTGACTTATTGGAACCTTTCATAGGTGTAACGGCCCAAATGGTAAAAAAAAAACAATAACAAAAATAAAGTAGTCATCACAGCCTGCACTAAACCACAAAAATATGCCCGGTTGGACAAAAAGTGTCTCTTCAGCTGATCTAGCAGACCATCAGTGTGTGTGCAATATTTCATGTCTGTGTAATACCTGCGCATTGCCATTCCGAAACTGTGTATGTTTGCAGTTTATTTCCGTATTGTATCTGTCCCAGTTGGTGTTGGCTCGGCTTCAGACTTCACCCACATGTCTGGAAATTCATTGCTCCCTCACAACAGCTGACTTCCCCACCAACAACAAACAATAAATATCTTCAGTTCCTAGCATGTTCCTCTCCAGACCCCACAAAAGCCTTAAAGGTTTCCCACCTCACATTGAGACTTTAAAGGAAAACCCTCACATTAGCTCATAATGGTTACGCTGTAATGCATTTTCATGGTGACAGCTTCATGACCAATAAATGAGGACTTTCAAAACGTTTGGAAACATTAAATACCAAGGGATCAAAAGACAATACGCTCAGCTATGCAGATAGCACTCGCTCACTTTCTGGCTTCTCACATATAAGAGCAGGATGTCAAAACAGAAATATACAGTTTTGTAATTCCATGCACAGTTAGACAGAAATAAATGAGCTATGTCGATGTGTACTAAATGCCAGGTTTTAACGTCCTGCAGAAAGAGAACCACAAATCAGTCTTCTCCATAAGTGGGTCATGATTTGACCAGGCTTCATGGTAGGCACAAGTTCACTGCTCACAGGCAACACTGCAGAAGCAAAAATAGCCTCTTTATGTATTGACCGAAGCACGGGATCATACATACCGGCCTACAGTGATTCATCACTAACAGTAAAATGTCGCCTCCTTGACTTGTGTGCACTCGGTGGGCATGATTTATGAGGAGCAGTGGGACAGTCTCAGCATATCACTCATACTATTCTGGCTCGGAGATTTGGTTGCATATGGTTTTAACCCAGAGTTCATAACCTTAACCCCCTGTCACCTGTTCGGTTCTCAGACCTGCTCTGTCAAGATAGAACGGGCAGCTTTGGAGGTCTGAGGGTTCTTATCTTGGTTCATCACAGTAATGAAAGTCAGAGAAGACCTGAAGCAGGCCTCCTAAAGGTTTCCAAACCTGACCAGACTAGCACCATTACATGTGAGGATTCATCTTTAATCATACGCCACTTGGCTTGGCTAATCCCATATGAGGCTACTTGTCATTGCTTAAAATATGCAATCACAAGCATCCATCCATCCATTAGCTATACACTAAAGGCTGAAGTCTATTCCAGCCGACTCGGGCGAAGGCAGGGGACACCATGGACAGATCGCCAGCCTACCACAGGGCTACACATAGAGACAGACAACCAAGCACACTCACATTCACACCTATGGACAATTTTAGAATAATCAATTAATGTCAGCATGTTTTTGGACTGGAAGGAAGTTGGAGTACCCGGTGAAAACCCACGCATGCACAGGGAGAACATGCAAACTCCACACAGGCGTCCTTACCAGGATGCGAACCGGGGATATTCTAGCTGTGAGGCGACGGTGCTAACAACCGAGCCACCATGCAGCCCAATCACAAGCATGTGACTGCTTAAAATGAAGAACTGAACTGAATTTAAATAGGATAAACCACCAAGCTTTACCATGCACAGCCAGTGCTTGAATGAATGAATCTATTGGAGCTGGCTCGCCACGGGGCAAAGAACAGATGATTTGATGAACCACAAGCCACTCTGTCTGCACTGAGGCTAAATTGCTGGTAACGGCTTCTTATTGATGCAGGAAACATGCAGGAAACGAAACTTTTGGTCTCCTACCCCCATTTCATCCACCGTGCTCCTCCAAATGTGCATGAGATCTATTTATAGCTGGTGGAGAAGAAGCCTTTGAAGCACAGCTCTCACCAGTGTATGGGTATGTGTTTTGGAAATGGGTCCATCCACACTGTATTTAATCTGTGTGTGTGTCTGCTGCAGCTGGTGGAAACCAAGTAGCTACGATGGCAGCTTCTGGGGGGGGAAAAATAGCAGGGCGGGACTGATACACATTGCAGATCTTATCATAGTGTGGCAGCATCACAACACGGCTCTGCAAAGCATCACAGAGTTGACAGGCTGGGGAAATGTTTAACAGACACCCACCCTTAAATAATGATTAGTTTAAATTTGATGTTGTTTGAGCAGTTTAAGTTAGGAAATTGAAGGCATGACCTAAAATTAATCTTTTTCTTTTAAACTGATCCACTTGACTTGTTTGGCTCCCTCACATAACTGTCACCAGCTCCCATCCAATCAGGTGAGAGTACAATATGAAAGCAGTTGTCCACAGGAGGTTGTTGTCGGCCAATTACAGTCCAGATTAGGATTTTTTCTGCCCGCGAGGACTGTGCCTACACTTAAACCTTTATTCAACATAAGACCAGTAGTCTGAACCCCAGCAAATACAAAGAAGGACTATGAGACCAGAAGCATGTGATACAGGCCTTGGTAACATATATTGCATGCATTTTATTGATAGACACATCTACTTGTGTGAGCTTTGGAAGAAAGTCAAGGCACTTAAACTCGAACAAGGGACCTTTTCATGCACTTTTGAGATAAAGTGGAGCTTTTAAAAAAAATAACCTTGTGAAGGCCAACAAATAAAGGTCTATTCACCTCTGGTAGCTCTTGATGTTGATGGTTAAAAACAAGCTGGCAGTGTACAGTTATACTTAACAGTTTGCGGTCAAAGTGATGAGATTTACTCCCATGTCTGTTTTAACGTGCCTTGAAAAGGATGTTAAACCATTTTCACATTCACCTAAACGGTTAAAACATCTATAATTCTGTAACAGTGCATCAAACTATGTTGGTAAAAAACATACAGCTTCTAGATAGATGAATACTTTTCATATTAAATTCAAATTTAGTGAATTAAGCCTGTTATAATACCCATGAAACATCATCTTATCAGAGTCCTATGTGAGCATTAACTTGCTGTAGTTCAACTCTGGAATTGCTGAGCTGTGGGATGAATAATATAACGTTTTTATTGCCGGATTTTTATTTCGGATCACACAATCCTCCCCTTGCCTCCAGCAGGGGATAAGCAGCTGCATATGAACAGAGGAGTTTATCCGTGGCATCTATATGAGAGGCGGGAAAGAATTAAAGTTATTTTTATTCTCTCAATGAGCACATGATTTCTAAAATTTTAAATAATTTAAAAAAAAACAGGAATTCTGACAAAGCACTCCTTTACTGCACATCAGTTTAATCAAAGTACACATTCACAAATAAGAATATTAATGGATACTTGTGTATGTCACCATACTGTATATATCTTTGGAGGAAATCCATATTAAATCCAAATATTTGAGGTGTAATAGCAAGAGACAGTAACATGACAATAAACTTAATTTCTGTAGCACATTTACATCCGTCAAACAACACTTTTTTGCTTTCTTTTCAGTGCATCTCACAGTTTTTTTTAAGTAAAGTTGTAAACCAAAAACAATCTCAAGTATATGGAGGATCATTAATGACAAAAATATGGACCAAGAGTTCTTTTGCTTACAATCTTCAAATATATCCGTAACATGCATCATGCTTATAGTGAGAGCCAAGTAAAATGTATTCAAGTGTCAACCCAGAAATGCCCCAAGAGTCAGTTCTGGGTGTATCCTGCTGAAACCTGCTGGTAAAGACCTCTCACAATAGAAAGTCCTGTGAGCTGGGGAGCTCTCAAAAAAAGTCTACTCAGTGCTTGTTCTGCTCACACAAATGTGCCATCACATCTTGATTTTGAAACTGATGAGAGCTACAGTATCTCTTTTGTGTGCTCAGTATTTTTATTATTATTATTTTTGTGGGAGAGAGTTTTTCCTTTATTGATAGAGACAGAGTGAAAGGGGGGTAGAGAGAAGAGAGTGACATGCAGCAAAGCGTCTTGAGCGGGACTCGAACTCATGACCGCTGCTGGGGGACTGAGTCCATGTGGTATCGCCTTAACTCAGTGAGCTAAACGTCGGCCCCGTGTGCTCAGTGTTTTGTCCCTTCCACACTCATGCAAAAATTTCCACAGACTAACGCATCGCGGCCTCTCCTGCTGTTCCTGAGCGTTGGATCACAACACAGAAGGTGTTCAGATCTTCAGGTCGTCCAGCCTGCTCTTGTTGTTGCTGTGTTTGCTCGACTGACTGTTCCTGCGCTGATTTTCAACAGGCACCTCAAAGACCGAACTGGAGGTTTTCCTCTCCTTCAGATCGTCTCCCTCTGCTTTGCCTTTCCTTTCCACGGCCAGATTGTCTCTGTTCTGCTTGTAAACCACTTTGCTGTTGTAGGGGCTGTAGGCAGAGTTGGGTTCTGCCATGCTGTACTTTGAGTCTGCAGGGAAAGGTTCAGGCACTGCAGGGTGACCAGCGAAGTAGTTGTAGTTGGGGACGAAGGGCATGGCTGCCTCGGTGAGGACTTTGGGAGCCTCCTTCGCAGCCTTAGATCGTCTGTACCGAAGACCCTGGTGGCATTTTGTGAAACCTAGATGGTACATTTCCACCAGGTTGAGCAGCAGGGAGACGCAGGCCACAGCCAGCATAAAGAGGATGAAGACTGTCTTCTCAGTGGGTCTGGAAATGTAGCAGTTCACCATGTTGGGACAAGGCCAGCGGTCGCAGGTGTACATCGGCTTGAGCTCAAAACCATACAGGAAGTACTGAGCTACAATAAACGCTACTTCAAACAGCGTCTTGAAAACAATGTTGAAGACGTAGGTTCGCAGCAGTGCACCTTGCAAGCGCACGTGGCCCTGGTTGTCTTTAACTGGGGCCTTTTTGGGCTTATTGCCAAGTAGCCGCTGCTGATTTTCATGCTGTAAGGCAAGGTCCTTCAGTTTCTGCTTCTCCTTTTCCTCCATGCGGACCAGATGAAGGATGTGGCCCAGGTAAATGAGAGTGGGTGTGGAGATGAAGATGATCTGCATCACCCAGAAGCGGATGTGAGAGATGGGGAAGGTCTTGTCGTAGCAGACGTTCTGACAACCGGGCTGCTTGGTGTCGCACGTGAAGCCGGACAGCTCGTCGCCCCACACCTTCTCAGCAGCCGTTCCCAGCACCAGGATTCGGAAGATGAACAGCACCGTGAGCCACACTTTGCCCACAACGGTGGAGTGTTCCTGGGCACTCTCCAGCAGCTTCCCCAACAGGTTCCAGTCCCCCATACTGGCTCACGAATGCACCCTCAGCTTTATCGGCAAAACCAGGAGAGACGCCTGTAAGGAGAAGGGAAAAGGTTTTACTTTTGCACAGTAATAAGGTTGAATTTGCCCTACTCATTTAAACAGACTATCTTTCTTTGTGTCTTCTCTAACTTCCTGAATATTCCAAAAAATACACGAAATGATATCGTATAACAAGTTAAAGTTGCAGTAACCTCATTTTTGACCTTTCAAGGGCTTTTAAAACAAGTTGTGAAAACAATACTCACACCTTTTAGGTTGATATGCTTCTGTCCGCCTGGTTTGAATGTTCGCTCTTGTTTTGGCTCTGCTTTTGGCACCAATTCCTAAAGAAAACATCTGTCATTAAGCTGCTAAATGCACCATTCAATACTATCAAATCAAATTATTTATATGGCACATTTAAAAGAAGCTGAGTTGAACGAAGTGCTTTAGATGTTATTTAAATTATTAAAAAGCAGCAACAAAATTATGTGCAAAACATCAAGACAGAATAAAACAAGTAAAATCAAACTTTTAAACAAGGTAAATAGAATAAAATATTAAATCAGGCAATTTGAAATATCAATTTCTAAAGAATAAAATTGAAATAAATATGAAATATTAGGACCATGAAGAGCCAAAAGCCACTGAAAACATCGTCT